>JAGVSQ010001319.1:0-30152 GCA_022683975.1 Rhyacophila evoluta | reverse complement strand
GGTCGCTAACAGTGATCTCATATATGGAAGTTTACCAGTTTTAAATAATTCAGAATTTTAAACCAATTTCCATCAAGCACCATCAGTCGAAAATATTAATTACTAAATTATTGGTTTTTCTTTCAATCTATTGTAAAGTTTTCCGTTAATATTTATTTTAGAGTATATTAAATTTAATTCCAAAAATATGATAAATTTTAAAAACGTCAAATTCATGAAAAATATTTTTATTTGGTGAAATGAGGCGCACTTGTCCATATTATTCATGAAAGATTTACATCATATTCATATTTTGAAAGGTTGTTTTTACGAGAATAGGTTTTCAGACAACTGCACAATCCAATGAGCATCAAATTCTAGATTTTCGGATTTTTGAAAGTACGACAATTGTGGGAATTGAATTCGTATTTTCCGGATACGAGGTGCGCATGCAAACTTTTATATTACCGGGAGACTTTTTATTAGGTACTTTATATAAGCACGCTACTGAAATCATGATGATGAAACCTTTCCAATCGAACGTGTCACTAGACTTAAGGATGTTGATGTGTTATCTACAGATAGATAAAATCATATGAAATGAAGTTGTTGCATGATAGATGTTATTTTCAGTTTTACTTAAGCATCGCAATAAATTGTTAATATTTGTTGAGTGGCTTCGATATTTAAAAATGTTGTCTGTGAACGACGATTACGGAGGAGTAGTTCGAAAATTAAATAATCTAAAAAAAAGAAATGAGCACTTGTCACTACAACTAAAGGAATTACAAACGAAATTCGACGAAAAGGTTTCCGAGTTGGAGAAACGTGATCAGTTAATAAATTCTCTAGAAGAAAAAATAGTCCATATAGAAGATGACCAAAACGTGAAGAAATCTTCGGATTCCGAAGTGAAAAAAGCGCCTGTTCCGATGCCCAGGGTGCTAAGCATAAGGTATCCAAGTACGCAGCCTTTACCACTAACTCGAAAAAGTACTCCCATAAAAATGGAGGAATCTCCTCCACCTGGAATAAGCCCCCCACGTAGAATAACCAGCCTCTGTTACCCTCCGAAAGAATAATGTACCCTAAAAACATACATACAGTTTATTTGTTGTGATATCAACGTGTTTTTGAATGTGATGTGAGTGAATTTTGTGCACCCAAAATACTATCCAGAACTAGTTAAAAACCATGAGAGAACCACTATATACACGTCTGTGCTGCACAGGTGGCTTTTTGCAGTCTCCATCATACATTCGACGAAACTCTGATTGATATCTGAGATATTTACGCCATTCAATAACACTCACCTGTGATAAATACAATATAAGGAGTGTCCCAAAGTGAGCTGAAATTTTCAATTTACCGCCATTGTATTTTTCGACAGAACTAAAATATATTTTATATGCTATCTTTAGTAAACGTTGAGCTTAATTTATGGAAAGGTACACTATTGAACAACGCGTAGAAGTTGTATTATATAAATCCACTTAAAATTATGAATAAAATGCCGAGAAAAAATTGCATTAAATACATAATTTCAGCTCTTTTGGAGATACCCTATACCTCGAGACTAGAGATTGCAAATTTAGAGAAAATAAAAAATTCTGAACTTAAATTTCGATTCTTGAGATTTTTGTTCGCTAGTTGTACTACCAATTAAAATCGGTTTTCGGAATTCGCCTTAAATTGTTTCGGAACTCGAAATACAAAAACAAACGCGATCTCTATTGAAAAATCTAATCGAAACGATCACTTAACGTTGTCATTTATTGTATTTTTTTTAAATATTCAATGTAACATTCCGTATTTACTTCAATTTTAACGAATAACTATTTGCTAAAGTAGCCTGCTATAGATGATAAGATATATTTGCATAGATATATCTATATAGATCGTCAATTAATTTTGTAAACAAACCAAATAGTTTTTAAAAATAATATTTTAGTAGAAGCCAGTAAGCAGCCTTCTCCCTCAGCAGATTAGATGGTAGATTGTATCGATAAATCCAGTTTTGAATGTTCTTTTTTGTGAATGTGGTTTATTTGTATATCTTCAGTTTCCAATGTATTATACAATATTAATATATTTATCTTCATTTTCTCTGTTGATTAAGTGAGAAAATATAAGACTTTCGTTCAAAATAATTGACAAAGATTTTTTTTTATTATTATCACCATTATTTGTGGAGCTCCACAGTATGACTTATTTTGACACATTATTTTTTCGCGAGATTTTGATGTCGGCTAATCGCTCAACCAATTGCGCATCCAGCCCTTTATCAATACATGACAGCCTATTGCTCATTCCAGATATTTTTATTTCGCGTATAAACGCCAAAAATACCCAGAATTTAGACAGTTTTATGATAGCTATTCCTACACGTGGGCTATTTTCATTTTCAAGATAAATTTAATAAAAAACTAAAATTTTCAGAACAAGAAATTTATCGTAAACTCTATAAAGAACAGTATAATATGCATGCTTATTTACATAACGGTTTTACATAAAATAAAAATAAAATAAGTAATACATTTTCTTACATCAAAATTATTATAGTGGTCACATCGTATACTACATAGTGATCGAAAGCAATGACTGAAGGGAAGTCTTCTCAATCTTATATCATCAACAAATCGATTTACGAAAGTATTTTATTTAAATAATTAGTTATCGCAACCGATAGTTCTTGGTTTTTCTGTGACGAATGCAGCCACAGATATTTTGTCAATTAATACCATTTTGTCCGCCTGTAATCTGCAACAGCATCTACAATGTACCAGAAATAATGTCGGTTGATTCATTCAAACATGTAACACTGTTCGTATTGAGTATTGTGTTTTCCGGTATATGTGGCTGAATAATTATAAATTAAGCTATTCTGTTCATCTTCTTCTTCAGCGAAACAGTGATTGTTCTTTCGAGTCTCAGCCACAAAAAAATCAGCGAAATATCTATTTGCTTTCACTGCATCTTCTGAGTGAGGAATGTTTTTCGATGTGTGCCATTCGAAAATACATTTTTCGGGGTGAAACTGTACACCATAAAACGGATACCTGCAAACAACATTGAAACCACACATGTATTCGTAATATCATTATAAATACCATAATATCAATGCATAATGCTTGATTCACATTGGTTTTGAGCTTAAACCCACCAGAAATCTAGAAATCGTACATAACTGTCTCAATTAAAAATTTAATATATTTCATTATAAATTTTAATAATAAATATAGAATGTACTGAGGCTGACTCTAGATAATACCATTATCAACACAAAATATCATCTAACAATATGTGAGTATCGTTTTCATATTGTTATATGACAATTTCTATACATTCAAATGCAGTTATAATGAAACTCGTGGGATCACCCGTTCTACTTCGGTATACTGAAATTTCTTTATAAAGGAATTTAAGATAAGTATATATTCTTCCCGCTCTTCCATTATATTATGTTCGTTAACGGGATTTTTTTATTTGGGTATTCGCTGCAGAAGGATTAGACTGTATTTTCTTTATGAATACTAGGCTTTAATGTTTATTTTAATTTTTCATTCAACGTGTTATTTAATATAAAACAGCAAATTTATATACCATTACTTATTTCTTGTGTCTGTATTCAGTGTTCACTTTTTCGAAATGAAATAATATTTAAAAAAAATTAAAGCACGTTTCAATATTAAGACAATACCATCAGTTTGTCCACCAAAGTGTCGCGTAACCTTTATGTATCTTGTGTTCTACAAATTGTCTTTTGTTTTATGCTAATCAACTAAATATATCTTACTTTATTGACTCAACTGATGAAACAAACTCCAATCCGTCCTGATCCGAGTTCATTGACATTGCTCTCCAACTATCACATAGTTTTAGCTCGGAAAATTTCTGAAAACAAAAACAGTTTTACTTTTATTATTTTACTTTTAAATAAATCATTGATTTGTAATTGATGTGTATGTGGTTAATAATTTACCTTTCCAGTAATACAAAACCTGTGATAATTATGTGTCACAGGTTTTTTTGAAAGAGTTGAAATAACTTCCTCTGGAGCGTTTACGAACATCCTACTCGATTTGAAATCTAAAATAAGAAGAAAAATTCTACAAATAAATCAAAAACTAAACATAACTAAAAATTAAACTTAACGAATATATTTAAATCGCACTATTATGAGACTTTTATTCGTTTCCTGAATCCAGTTTATTTGTTCTAGCATAGTTCACTACGTTTAGTTATCAAGCATTATTTATAAAAAAATATATTTCAAACAATCATATTGTTATTTCGTGTAGAATTTTATTTGTCTCATTTAGATTCTAGAGCCACGTTAGAAATGTCTCTCGGTGCAGTTAATACACGGACACAGACTAAAGCACTGGAAGTCACAAGTTAACTTTTAACTACACCAAAATATAATAATATACCAATAATTGAGTGAGGTAAAATGGGTTTTGCTGTTGTTTAAAAACCAATGCTTTCAAAAAACGAGCATTGCGTCAATATTTAAATGCATACGTCACATATTCATAAAGGACATGGTTAACTATATAATATGTAATATAAAATATTATATTTGTATAATTATGAATCTTTAATAATATAACATCACAGTTTGACATCTAAAGTTAGCTTCTGAATTCTAAATACGAAGTTGGACAAATAACCAGAAAGAATCTAGTAATAGATAGCGTGGGTTGTAATCCTCCAGGGATGGTGAACGAAGCGAGTAAGAGCCCTTCAGTGCTGGTAACAAAACGTGAAATCGAAATGTTAAAAAATCAAATGAACCCTCACCATCGATGTATTCCAAATTCAAAGACCGCGAAAAATTTTTACAATCGTCCCGCGGGTCTTTCTTGTCGAGTTCCAAGTACAAAAATAATTCGAATCCCAAACATGTGCCCCATAGTGGAAAATAGTCTCCTTCGTCATTCATTTTTTTCGCCATTTTGAAAATATGCTCTCCGGCATCTGCGTAACCATCTTTAAGGTAAAACCAGGTTGCTCCACCGGGAAATAGTACCCTAGGCAAAAATATTTCATAGACAATATTCTAACGTACAGCGTCAATTCAAAGATTTAAAAAAAAGTTTACTCGTCGTTGATATCAGATTATTTTCAAGCCTGTGCTATTTTTACAATTACTATACTTTCGGAACATATTCATCTCCATATAATCGACATTTAGTCTGGAAGATTTTGTATGAGAATCGGTTGTCTTTTGATGTGTTTTCATTTTAAATTTTAAATGAATAATGCAACCCGTGACTTTCGATATTGAACCGCTCATGTTTATCTGCTCGACCACAGGAGCTGCGATAAATTCACTTTATCGTACATTTAAATTCCATGAAATACTGTCATCATGTACAAATAAATATGTAATAAAACAAAGATTTTTATTATTTTAGTTAATGTAAGTAAGTAAAATTCTGTATAAAATGAAGATTTAACAAGAACCATACCCATTAATGTTCCGTACAATTCTCCCATAGTATTCCTTATTCTCACCAATCCTAAAAAATAACTTACATTTAGTACATATCTATCAACAATAAATATTCGAATGTAAAATTATCTTACTACTTAAGTATTTTATGAATTCGTCAGTAGTTAGTAAGCTTATTCAAATATGTATAATCTTTACAGTGGAAAAATAAAATAGTGTAATGAATTATTTACCTGATCGGTACAACTCTAGCGCCCGCGCATTCGAGGTATTTCACATATGATGCAGCAATAAAACTTTTAAATTTTCCTGGATTAAGCTTATCCAGTGGTGGAGTAATTTCTTGAGCGAGTACACCAATAATTGGCCTTTCATTTGTTAAATTATCGTTGAACAATTTCACCCCACTCATCGCAATCAACTGTTTCTAAAATCAGTTCTGTAAACATTAAAAACATAAAATATCTAATTCCCTGTGAAATTCGAAATTCAAAATTTCGAAAGTAAATATTACATTTAAAATATTTATTGCACTGATATTATTTTTAATTTTTTTATATAAAATATTCATTTAAATAAACATTAAAATACAGTCAAATCAAATACAAAAACAAGAAAAGAATTTAAAACTGTCGGAAAATTAAATTAAGACTATTACTTTGGACATCTGCTGATTTTTACTTGAAGCTTTTTTTAAAGTCGTATCTCATATCGTACAAAATGTATTCTTTGTTCGATAAGTTACGATGAAAATTGAGAGATTGTTGAAAATACAACTGCAAACGAATGAAATTGAATAGCTGACTTTAATTTGGACAATATAATTTGAAATTACGGAATATTTCTTACGGGATTGCACTTTTCACTGTTCAACTGACAGCCACCAAAACAGAAAGCTTTTCTTATATAACAGGGCGACGCCTGCGCAAATGGTTGGGACCGAATCATTCAATACAAACAAGAAACCATGTTATCCAAATGCTTAAATATGATATGTTATAGTAGGTATCTACGAAAGAAATCCATAAACTAATAACGCGATTAATAATTGTCTTGTCAACATTTGAACAGCATAAATATTTGAAATACATTTACTGTCTTTGAAAGAAAACAAAAGAATGCTAAAAAATATATTCGCAGACTTCGACATCACATTGTTAATAAAAAGTCACTATATACATCATATCCTTTATAATATTAAATATTTAACTCCATTTTTAGTAATTTTACAATAAATACAAAAAAAATATTCCAAATACAAGAACGCTTCAGAAGAACTAATAGTAAATGTCGTAGTTGCTATATAAAAAATAACCATAAGGAAAGAATAATAAAAAATTACTTCAGAATTAAACTTTTGAATTTCGTCTTTGCTCTTTTGAAAAATTGTATTTTTTTGAACTTATAAGTCCGCCCGTCATTTTTTTCGTCAGTCTCATCATTTGGCTTTCATTATGGTTTTACAGTAATTTATTATTATTGGCGTAATTACTAGTGTATTTCTATTATAAGACCACGTGATTTAAGCGAGTACGAATGTACACCGCTCTTTGTTTGTACAAAGCATTCCCATACGGCATTAGCAACGAAGCATATTTCGACGTTTTTATGAAAAAAGTCATTAACTAACGTTTTTTCAAAAACAGATTTTTCTGCTAGAATGGACTATTGTGTCGAATCTATAGCTAATTATAATAATGAGATAAAATTATGCGAAAAGTCATTAAATTTTCCAATCGACAAGTAGTTTTTTTAAGGAAGAACCCAGGGATTTAAATATTTTTTTCCTTAATAAAAAACACGCCAGAAGTTACTATCTAAAAAAAAATTATGGTACCTACGCAATACATTAGAATTTTCAAATAATATACCCTAATTTAGTGTTGATCGAGTATACACTTAGCAAGTAATGTTTTAATATAATGGTCTATCCATTTTTTTGTTTTAGGGTAACATAATATAATATAAGAGGTTTTTGTGTGTTTAAAAAAATAAATTACAATATTTGAAAATACTGTATTCTCACAATGTAAAATGGTTTTAACAATAACAATATTTTACCAATATACTATTTAAATGGCCAACACAACCAATATGAATTAAGAATAGGTTCCGTGGACAAATGGAGCCGATATTGGCTGCTGAAAGTGACAGAAAAAGTTTTGATGATAGTACTTGCTTTGCCCTCCACCGCCCGCCAGGTCTCCACACCCGTTATGCGGGCGTATGCCGTGACGTAACGAACTTGAGGCGCTCTTCATAAGTGCTAGAAGTGTCCCAGGACCAGCTTTCCGAGACCTTGGTTGGCGTGCACTAGAGTGTGCGTGATTCCTATTCCAACTATTTATACCCTATAAATATGTAGCCTTGTCGAGAAGAGACCTTCTCGTTCCCCGTAAGATTTTGCAAATTTTTTAAAAGCTAGAAAATTATCCTTCGTAGAAACCAATTCGCAATGGTCGACTATACGTCCGATTTATCCAACTTTGAGCATGTGAATCAATCTATTTTCGGCAATAATATTACTACCGATTGTAACCATGAAGCAATTATTGTAAAATGTTAATAAATTGTATTACATCAAAAAACAGAGAATATTCTATTGCTGACTTTTGTACACAAAATACCCTTTAATCGCGATCATATCTGTAAAGTGTTTTTCACGAGTTGATGAGTTCTTCCTCAACAACAACGACTTACTACTATATTTATTAGCGAATTATTTCCAAGAATTCCCGCTCGGAACTTTCTAGTGACATATGTGTTTTTCATTTCCCGAAATATGTTGTTATTTGTTTTCTGTGGTGAAAGCATAAAAATATATTTTGTTGCGAATTCACTATGATAAATTAGAATTATAAAATCTTTTATACTCACTCTATTCATATTCTTGATTTTTCTTTTCTATTAAAACGTTTTGTGTCGTTCGTCCGAATTATTTTGAATAAATTAATATTATTTCATTTGCGAATATCCTAACTCTTCTTAAATATCGAATATGAATCAATCCATTTCAAAAACGTCACTTATTTTATTTCAAATCCCAAAGGAAACACAATTTCTATTAATGTGTTCTAGAATTTTGTATATTTACTTCGTCCGACTATCACTTACAATGTAAACTAAAATTTCCCAGTTGAAATAATAATCGTAAATAACAACAAAGAAAGAGTCACACCCTAACAAAATGCTCTGCGATAAGTTAATGTAGCCATAATCACAATCAATATCATTTTATTTATCATTATTATAGCTTTTTCAACTAATTAATCTATATTATTTTCTTAGTGGCATTATAATTTTATAGATAAGGATAATCAATAAAATTAATACGTATACGATTTGAAATTTCTTTGTCTGAAGTCGATCAGAGTAATAATGAAAATTTTAATTTATTTGGAAGTAAGCTTACTTTTCTACTTCACCGAGAAATTGTCTGTCTATCCAAGTGATTTCCAATATTTTTTGTGCCCCGGATCCCTAAATTAGATAATAATAATCCGAGACCCCCTGAAAATCGGATTTCGGTTGAATTTCTATAGGTTCGATTTAAACCTTACTTTATAACATATTTATTGGAAATTTAAAACATTTTAACGTTCAATCTTTGTTTGTCAGATAATCACTCAACCCAATGGACATAAAAGTCTTACATTTTCGGATTTTTCGAATCGAATCGAACCCCCATTCTTCGGATTGCTAGACGTGTACGCTATCAACAACGCTACCGGGAGAGGGGAGGTGGAAAGTTACCGTGATATTTCTTATCAGAAATGACACTTCAGAAAAATGAGTTGACAACAAATCTTTTAACGTCAAACAGCTGTGCGTGGAACATGTCTAGCGTGTTGTTTCGCTTATTTTAAGACTTGCATAACTACCTACCTACATCTTTCACTATTTATTCCATTATAACCCAAGCATAAGTAATCGACAAGGAGGTTTCAACGCGGTTTTTAAGGACTGTACTTATTTTATGTTGAAACAAAAATGATTTATCACAGCGGACTTTTCTCGCCTTGGAATGTGATGTGACAATGCATAATAAACGCATAGGATTTACGAGTAACGAGTGAACACGGTCAAAGTGTATTCTTTGATTTCAATTATTATTATATTATGTTGTACTTTACTTAAAGGCCTATTACACTACACAATTTCAAGGCACCTTTACCCTTACTAAGTGCGGTGTAATAAGTCTTAGGCACTTAAATCACATACAAGAGACCACGCCCACTCTGCAGTGAGAGCACTTAATATTGTGTAGTGTAATAGGCCTTTTAAATACAGAAGATTTGCACGTCACACTTCAGCGAATGGCCAACGTACGTCTTGGGTAATTAATAATAATTCCTAGGAAATAGTCCTTTATGGGTTACTTAACTTCAAAAATACGCCTGAAGACCGGGCGTACGCAGATGGCGGGTGCATGGTGCGCGCATTTATCAGACGCTGTGGCGTAGCTACCGAGGAGCGATTGGAGCAGATGCTCCAGTCCCACGAATCATGGTAGACGTAAAATATTATTGGAGAGGGCAATAAAACTCTTGTTATGAAGTGAGAAATTATAGGAGGCGCAATGGTTTTATTTGCTCCAGGGCACTGAATGTGTACCTACGCCACTAATTAGGTGAGATACATGAATCATCTAAAAATCTTTGTGAGTCATCTTTATACTGCTAAATGTGTACATGATTCACCCGCCCTGTCTATATACCTGGTTTTAATTAGACGTATCCCGGAGCTCTCATATGGAGAAAGGATCTACTTTAAGGGTAAATTTTAATTACTCAAGACTTATGATACTATGCACTCAAGTATGCTGACATTTAAAAAACCCCTATTTGCCATTTATTCGCACGATTATTGCCTCTTAAAAAAAATATTTTAAATGCTCATACACATATTTATAGTTCTCTTGCAGTCCTGGGACTATCAATCCAACTCGATGATCAAGATTGAGGCAGCATGCGAAGCAAGCATAACATGTAAACTGAACCTTTCGATCCCGAGCCAATCGATCAGATGTACAGTGCACAACTGTTGACGCGGACTGTATAATTTGTGGCCTGCCTCAATCCTAATCGTTGTCTGCAGGCGGGTCTGTAGGTGTATATAAACTATTAAGCCTCATATTATCAGTTAATTTCTAGATGCGGGCCTGTTTAGAGGCTATAAACTCTTTAAACCTATAAAGTATTTAATAAAATAATTATGAAATCAAAATAAATTCGTGACTAAATACACTAAAACGTTTCCTAAATTGATTTTAATTCATCAAAGCGGCATTTTTCATTCATGTTACACAGATGTCTTACAATCATACGAGTTATGTTATTATTATAGTCTTTTGAAATTTGCATTTTTTATTTGTAAATACAAAAATATTAAAAACTTTATGATAAGAATATTTCGCAAAATACAGATATATCAGTGGCCTATGACATTTTAACTAAGCACATGTTCTCAAAGTACAAAGCGATATCTGTTAATAAACAAAATATCTTACTGCTGCGTATGCCCTTTAATAATTATTGTAAACAAATATCATATTAACCGATCGATAATGGGTAAATATATTATTTAAAGTGTCGAATTCTTCGTAAAATTGTTTTTATTTAGTTATTATAAGAATAGCAAATAATTGGCACGCATTCAACTGGTGTCGTGATAAAATCGATTCAATATCGAAATAGTGCTAACAGCGTATCCTCTGAAGAAAGCGAATCATCAGTTACCAACTGCGAATAGATTCTGTAACACAATACAATTAAAATAAATCAAATTAAAATGTGGTGATAGGTGTTTTTTTAAACTTCAATCTTGAATTATCAATTTAAATTAATAGTTTTATAATTATAATAAAATATAATCTTTTTCCATTGTCCTGACAAACTAGATATTATCTATTTATCATCTTACACATCATTGACGGTACAAAAACAAATTCAATTTTCTAACACATGTAAAACAAATTATTTTTAAAAAAATGTACATCAATGATTTCTTTTAAAAAAGGCTTGGGATTTATCGCATAGTCCAAATCGTCTGTTGCTAAGACGGTTAAGGTTTGGTCGAAAATGAACACAATTTATATAATAATTTATGTACTTCGTATTGCAGCGTGTTCCTGGTGTCGTTCAGCCGGCACGCGCAGGGTTATCAGCGTAGGCAATATTGGTTAAGGTTGAGCTCATAAATTATATTCGATTACGCATTCCCGGTTGACATTGTATTATTAAGTGTTAAAAGGAAACGAAACATCTAAATCAGGACTGGCCAACAAGCGGCCCGTGGGATTCTTTTGCGTGGTCTATAATCTTCGTCACATTATATTTGTAGATAAAGCCGTAAATGACTTTTTAACCAAATTTTCGAATTAAAATTGAATGTTTTTTGAATAATCGTTATTGCCATACAAACATGTTTTGTTGTTGGTTCAATACATGTTTTCTCTCCGCACCTACAATATTTGTAGTATCTTTTTTTTCAGATTTCCACTTATTGAACACTTTTGTATACGTCTGCATTCAATATTCAATTCAATCACTTACAAAAAAAATACACAAGGGTGGATTTTGTTGTTAAGCCAGACCAGATTGTATCGAAAAATATATTGGAACAAAATTTGGAATTATTCTCGTTTATGTGCGGCTCTTGGAAATTAGGACATTAGGGAAATTATTTTGGGATGTGGGGCAATTTGGGTTGGCCAGACCTGATTTAAGTAAAGATTCAACTTTCAAAAACGAATCATGGAAAAGGAAAAAAATAAACAATGAAATGTATATATCCACATAGAATATATTTATTTAATTGATACTACATAATAAAGCTGTTTATTTATCGGTTTGACGTTTAGTGAAAAAATAACATTGCTCATAGGCACTTTTATTAATACCGGTATAAGTGACTTCATAATTGTAAATTAACGAAAGACTTTCTTCAGTCTTATTCGTGAATCTGTGTTGATTCTGTCGAGCTTCATTTACGAAGAATTCACTAAAATATCTGTTGGCAGCTATGGCCTCAACTGAATGAGATATACTTCTATTCGGGATCCATTCGTACAGATTTTTTTCTGGATGGAACTGAATACCGTAAAATGGATATCTGAAAACATTTTAAAGAATTATGATTTCTCAAGTATCTAGATATTATACGTACATGCATTGATCAAAGCTTTTAGACTACCTATTTAAAAGAGCTTTGAAAATAGATGCATACGACGAACATTGTATCGATAATATGTCAAAATGGAGCGTACACTCATTTATATGTGCATGAGGAAAGATTTGACAGTGAACCAGATATTACTCTACCTTGTTCTTTAACAGAATTTCAATCCGACTTGTCTCTTCTTCAAGTCAAAATATGATTCGTGGTCCACTTAAGAAGTAAATAAAAAAGGAGAATGAATTTTATTTATAAATTTGTTAACCTAACTTCAAAAATATCATGCTATATCAAAAATTTCATACACATGTGTATATTTAAATAAAAATTCACTTATTTTGAAGTTTTAATAGTTTTAAAACGTTAATATTGCATACTGCTGGAAAAGGGGCAAAAACAGACATTATTATTAATGTACATCTGTCGAACTCAATCGGTAAATTATCTTAAACCATAGATCAATGTTGTTATCTCTTTGCCGTTTATGCAGAGATATTATAGTGTATTTTTTTATGTTTTTTAAACCAAAGTATTTTTATGTCATAATATGAGCATGAAAAATAAAATGAAATTACAATGACAATGAAATGACAAATACATCCATACCTTGTAGATTCGAGGGAAGAGATAAAATTTAGCCCGTTGAAATCATTATTAACAGTTAGCACTTTCCATTCTTTTTCAATATCAAATGCTGTCAAATTCTATAACATAAAAAATGCATTTTTTCATTCTTGAAAATATTAATTAATTTTAAAGTTAGTTTCTAACATTTTGTTTTTAAATTACTGACAACAAGACTACTTTTAACAAGTACGTGGGACATTAGTACATCAAGGAACAATATTGCTAAACGCTTTTTCAATAACCCTTATGTAGATACTGAGTGTTTTATTTTGCTATTTATTATAGTATCCCATTGATATCTTGACATCTATAAAAAACTTTAGGCGATAATATATTAGATATTATCTCCTAATATTATTGGCGAAATTATTTCAAAGTTGTCTTACCTTTTCTGTGACACAATATTTATGGAAGTTCGAGGTAACATTTTTGTTTTTCAGTATATCTATGACATTATCAGGTACATCTCGGTACAATCTGCTACTTTTATAATCTAAAATAAATGGAAATATCAACATAGAATAACACTTGTAACTTAAAATAAACGTGTACTGTTTCATATAAGATTGTCTCACTTTATATATTTCATTACATAATTCATCCCTAAATGAGGCTTGGTTCCTTTTTCCTGCACGCAAATTTGGTAGATCCCTCTTTTTTCAAGATCTAATGTTGAATTTCGATAAAAATTTGACATTTTTCGCATGATACCTTTTGGCATAACTTGTGTTTAGTTGTGTACAAATTAAAAATAAAAACACTTTTCAAAAAACTGAGGGTTAATGGCTTTTGCATAAACAGGATCGATATAACTGTGACGTGAATCTGAATAGACTGGCCATAAGTTTTTTGCTTAATATATCAGTTGCGAAAGTGGAGCATATGTGGAGTGAATCTATATTGTGTGGAGACATGTTTAGACAATTTTTATATTATTTTTTATGAGAATTTGTTGTCGGACAAAATATTTGATTTTTCAAAATCCTGTGGCTGTCGGCGACGCAACCTCCGGCTCCTAAGCGCACACACTTACTTCTCGGCTATCGGGAGAACATAATTTTTTTTTCTCGTTATCATATCGATATACTAAACTAGCATGTTGACCCTTAACACATACCTACAAGCTTAAATATTGACCAAACACAATCTATAATATTATCGAAGCATGCATTATTATATAAATCGCGATAACAACTATGCACATACCGTAAAATACGTATTCACAATTTGAATGATTTTTAATTAAGTTTATTTAAATAGAGAATGAATTCGAATATAACTCAAAAAAAGCTGACTAGTAAAAAGCTATATTTTTTCAACCAATATGGTTCGCAAAGCCTCGCAGTGGAGCATGTAGATCTATGTGAAGATGTCCGCTCCGAAAGTGGAGTATATGTATATTCGCAATATGAAGGTATATATTGACTATTTTTCACTTAGTCAAAAAGCGACAGCAATATAAAATAGAATT
Source organism: Rhyacophila evoluta (assembly GCA_022683975.1). Lineage (NCBI taxonomy): Eukaryota > Metazoa > Arthropoda > Insecta > Trichoptera > Rhyacophilidae > Rhyacophila > Rhyacophila evoluta. The sequence continues at coordinate 15,441 of JAGVSQ010001319.1, read as the reverse complement.
TACTTAATTATAAACATTTATATTAGGTATATTTTAATGAACGTTATCTGCAAGCTGGCAAATGTTACGAAAATAAAAGTTAATATTTTATAATATGCAACAATACTCTTAATGCTGAGGTGTCTTTGTATTTATCTCGGGTCCCTCATCACAAAGACACGCAGTACCGTAGAATAATGAATAAAAATGATATGGAGGCGTATTAGCATTAAGGTTGAAAACCACTGTCGATATTATCTCTTCAACTTATAATATTTCACATTGATAACAATATCTAATTTAAGTATAAATTATCAATTGAAAACAAAACTATTTGATCTGATTATATATTCATACAACATTTTTATTTACATTAGAGTACAAATATATATAAGAAATTTTAACTAAACATAAGAGTACTCCCTCTAGCGAATCCCTCTGATAAACAGAGATATTATTCATTCGCAACCAAAATTAAAGGAAATGTGTGATTATCTATTATAGGATAGTTACTCATACATCTTATTTTAAAGGTTTTTTTTTTTAAATAAAATATCGTCACAGAAGATCGAAGTCTACGACCACTTATTGATCGATTTTTTTGCGATGTAGGGTTAATTATTTTAAATCACGTAAATTCAGTGAAGTTTGAAATAATTGAATACACCTTCTATAATATAGCAAATTCTAGATTATAGATTGGTAAATTTTAAGACAGCTCTGAAAATATGATGATAGTATTATACACAAAAAAGATATCTACTAACCTGATTTAAATTCCAAATTCAGAGCCTGTCTTTCAGAATTGCAATCAATGCGGTGCTCTTTTCTATCGGCCGATAAATAAGTTAACAATTCAAGCCCCAGGCAAGTTCCCCATATAGGAAAATAATCTCCATTGTCGTTCAATTTTTTTGCAATCTTATAAATATGCTCTCCAGCATCCGCGTATCCATCTGATTGATTAAACCAAGTGGCGCCTCCGGGAAAAATTACTCTGATTCAGAAAAGAAAGCGATTATATTTTTCCATAAAATATCGTTTTCAAAATATAGCCATAAAATATGACCTGGTACATTTTCACCATTATTATGTTAGTCCTAGAAGAATATTTCTTTCTACATAGTGAAATTTAATATATGTATATTATTTTTGCTAATATGTACCAGCTGTATACACACAATAATGAATAAATAGTTCACTGAGAAAGAAATTATAATCAACAATTATGAATATTGCAAAACGGAATGTCGCTTTTTAAATGGTTAACCGATAAATAACTCACCCATTCACTTTTGAAAGGATATCTTCATAGTAGGTTTTTTCTTTACCAATCCTAAAATAGATACACATGTTCATGAGTTCACGGTTCATAACATAATTTGGGCAATCTGGTGACAGATAGTTTAGGTAGGTTTTAGTTTTGACAATATAGCATAATAACAGTTGCGTAGTTACCTAGGAGCAGGCTTCTCCAGGCGCAAGAAAAGTAAATCCAAGAAAACGAGAAACAAATTCTGGACGAAAGTAAAAAATATATTATCATTAGGCTACAGTCCGGGGGAACGACCTCAATTTCCTCCGGCCATTTCTTTTATTTTGTGCTCTCTATTTAATAGCATTATAATACTACACTTACCAAATTGGCACGACTCTTGTACCAGCCCCTTCCATAAACTTGACATATGATGCGGCAATAAAACTGTTATACTTTTCAGGATTTAGCTCTTCCAGAAAATATGAAATTTCTTGAGTTAGCACACCAATAATCGGATATTCATTTTCCTTTAACGGTTCGGCGTTAAAACAGTTTGTCAAATATACTGTAAAACATGTAATAAAAACCAAAAGACTACACATCTTCATTGTGATATATTTCACGACTGACTGATTTAATGTCATATTCAAGAATCTGTCGATTTATTGAACCGGCTTAGAACATCATTTATTATCATGTCAATAGATAATAATATATTACAGATAGAATTAGGTAATTGAGTTACGACTAAGCGGCGGCTAGAGATGGTCATCAACCAATGTAATCCAAAATATATACACTCGAATAGTTAAATCATATTACTAAGCATCCAATATCGGTAGTACATATTAATTAAGCACTTCTGTTCGATTTCATTGATACAATCTTAAAATATCTCTTTTTTAAATCCATTTTTTTAAATCATGAACCTCGTTTTACCTAACAAACAACAAGCATTTTTTCTTTCCATGTATCTTTGGAAGACGATGAAATTCAACCTCTGCATATTTACAGACTGTATGCTTTTATAATGTATAATCTGTACATAATATTATTATTATTTACAGAGGGTGTCTACATATCTCATTGAACGACAGAAATGAAATACACGGTCTTATTTATATTAAAAAGATTCTGTGCAGTATTTTGTTTTATTTATGTCTGGTATACGTATGTGTACTAACTAGACGCATTACGCTCGCTTAAGACTCAGTTTGTTATAATGTACGATATGAGAAACATCCAATTCAATTCCTAATTTCGAATAATATGTAATACTTATTAATGTTATTTATTTCCTTTCAATAAAACGATCATTGTTCGAGATTTTGGCAGTTCATTATTTTCACCCATAATATATTATTTTTTTCATTTCTTTTCGAAAACTTGCCACTATAACAAAGTAATAATATACCTAAAAGAATATTTTTCTTCTAATTATTATCAAAACAAAAACTTCCTTTGTACTTTTCTGAATATATTGTCATTAATAAATAAATTTATTATACTATTATGAAAAAATGTGAAAATAAATCGAATTATGGATTATCATGAACATCACACTTTTCTAATCTGGCTACACCATCGCTTGGCAATCACTTCGCCGGACGCGAGTAAGACCATAGACAAGTGTGAGACGACAAATGGAGTTCAATAGAAAATAAGAAAAATGCCGCTGCGTATGCAGAACATGTTGTTACTGCAGGTAATGTGATTATGATGTTGTTTTAACGACCACCGTACGATATTTTTTTTTACATAAAGCCTTTGAAAAATGCATTGTTTGGTTTTGTATATAATTATTTCATCTTTATGCAGTTTGTCATTTTAGGTTGGGTATGGACAATGACAGCTTTTATTTGACAAAAATCGTTGATCAACACCTGTTGTAATTCTTATATTAAATGGCTTTTGTGCCGTGTCTATAACTTAATAAGACACGCAGTGGCTGTCTTTATTTTGTAGTTTCTTTTCTGATATTAATAACGTGCCCGCCTGTTTTTACACGATTATAACCATTGGTACCTATTACCATTTCAGAATCCCGTTGAGCCTATGCAGGTGGATGCGCCACCTGAAGACAACGAAAATAATGAAGCAGAATGCTATATTGTCGAAAACCCGTCACTTGATCTTGAAGTTTATGCTGCCTCATACTCAGGATTGGCAAAACTATACCGATTAATATATATTGCGGATCACTGTCCCACTCTGAGGCTGGAAGCCCTCAAAATGGCAGTAACTTACGTAATGACAACCTACAATGTCAATCTTTATCAACAACTGCATAAAAAATTAGCAGAAATGATGATAGGTCCCAGTTTACCTGACATTGCAGCCCAGTCTAGCTCGCAAGATTTGCCCGCTTTAGATAACATGTGGGTCGAGGCAAAAACAAAGAAAGCTGCGCTTAAGTTAGAGAAGCTTGATACGGATCTTAAAAATTACAAAACAAATTCTATAAAAGAGAGCATAAGGAGAGGGCACGATGATTTAGGAGATCACTATTTGGACTGCGGTGATCTTTCTAATGCACTCAAATGTTACTCAAGAGCGAGAGACTACTGTACCAGTGGAAAACATGTGGTGAACATGTGCTTGAACGTTATAAAAGTGTCTGTATATTTACACAACTGGTCTCATGTACTGAGCTATGTATCGAAAGCAGAGGGCACACCCGATTTTACAGAGGGCCACGGAAAAGACTCTAACCAAACAATCCTCACTAGATTAAAATGTGCCGCAGGACTGGCAGAATTGGCCACGAAAAAGTATAAATCGGCAGCAAAGCACTTCCTCGCCGCCAGTCTAGACCATACTGACTTTCCAGAGCTTCTCAGTGGTAGCAATGTCGCCCTGTATGGGGGACTATGTGCTCTTGCCACATTTGATCGTGTGGAACTGCAGAAGCAAGTTATCTTCAGTAGCTCTTTTAAACTTTTTCTTGAGCTGGAGCCACAATTGAGGGACATTATATTTAAGTTTTATGAATCGAAATACGCGTCTTGTTTAAGACTCTTAGACGATATACGGGATAACTTACTACTAGACATGTATTTAGCTCCCCATTTACCGGCCCTGTACACTATGATTCGAAATCGAGCTCTCATTCAGTACTTTAGTCCTTATTTATCAGCTGATATGCGGAAAATGGCCGCTGCATTCAATAGAACTGTGAGTGCATTGGAAGACGAACTGATGCAGCTCATACTGGAAGGGCAGATTCAAGCTCGCATAGATTCTCACAATAAAATTCTATATGCTAAGGATATTGATCAGCGGAGCACCACTTTCGAAAAGAGTATCGCTGTTGGGAAGGATTATCAGAGACGAACTTCTATGTTGATATTGAGAGCAGCGATGTTGAAAAACCAAATACATGTCAAAGTAAGTAGTTTGTATAAATTCTGAATTTAAAATTAACTTTCGTCGATTCTTCTGTCAAAAGTGAAAAATTCCGTCTTTTGAAGCCTACCTTAGAATTTCATTTATACCTCAAGTAGTTTATTAGTGTGCAGCCAAATATAATATGTATAATACTACTGCCGTAAAGAAATGGGGAATATTTAGATCGGTGATTCTCAACATGGTTCCATATGGCCTCCCGGGAGGCCAAAGGAAACTTCAAGGAAGGCACAAAGCACAAATTATTTGTTGGAGAGGTATAGACAGACAGTCAAACTTTATCGTTCAACTGATGAGTCATTCCCCATTTGTTGTTGATTGTCTCTAGGCCAGGTAATGGGAGAACTTCATTTAATCATCACGTTTGCTTTAAACTGGTCCACCATGCATCGCTCATACATATTTTTATTGATTATCATTAAAAATGTTTAAACAGTGAGCCTCAAGTGGTCTGAAAGTGTGATGCTTAAATTTTTAGAACATTATCACAAGCATGATTCTCTTTGGAACCACCGACTGGATGAATATAAAAATAGAGATGCAAGAGAAAATGCTTTGGCTTCCATTGTTAAAGAAATGGAAATTTTTGTTCTTACTATTTTTGATGTTAAAAACAAAATTATGACGGTTAGAACCATGTGTAAAAAAAACTATCATAACTATTATCGCGAGAGCAAGAGGGAATTTTTCAATGCTGAACTTGACTTTTTTTTACTAATTTTTTTCATAATGTTTACATATTTTTGTTCTAGTATAAAATATATCGGTTTAAAGCTAAAACGCATCTGCATTTTTATAGTTATTAAATATGGAAGTTTTAACATATTTGTTGTGATAACAAATCTGTTTTTAAGTTACACTTCTCTACGTGAAAGTTGAATCATGAGTACACAGGTTTCATAGCATGTCGGCCGTTATCAATTTTTGTTGAACGACTATCATCGGTCAATGAAAGTTAAAACAGGGGAATGCGGCATTAGGAGTGATATTTATTAACCTGCTTTTTAATGAATATCAATTCTAGAAAAACTATTCTTGTGTGTTATATATGTTTCATATTTATTATCACAATTATACATGATTGATTTTATTTCAGAACATGAGTCGTGAATCAGGACCACAGTGCGGAGATGCCCCGGGTTCCAGCACCACTATTCCACCTCTCAATTAGCGAAATGGGCAGTGCTACTTTTAAAGACTGTTGTGATCTGACTCAGTGCATGAAATACCTACAAACTGAAGGCGTACTGTGGGCCCTAGAAGCAATTTAAACTGCTTGCCTTCGAGTTAGTTTTAATCGATTCTATCAAACAAATATCTTCAACAGTCGATGGTAAATTAATCGGTGGGTTAAGAAGATATAAAAAAAAGTATTTCGTGGCTAACTAGGGCAAGCGATTTTGAATTTACTTCTATTGGAGTAGGACCCACCGCATGACTATGTTGTGCACTGACTGACCTCCGCTCCCCTCATGCCTCACGTTTTTACCACTTTCCGTTGGCAATAATATGATTTATGAACGGTTAGAAGTGCCTAAGAAGAAGTGATGCAAAAGAAATCCATACATGTATGTGTTAGTGAATGACCTTCAGTAGCCACAAATGATAAAAAACAGATTTTTAAACCCTGCTGTGCGGCTTTAACAATTATACAATTCATTCAACATAAAATCATAAATAAACAGATATACACTGAAGAATTTTTTATCAACTTGTTCAGTTAAAATCATTTCATTATTTTACGCTAAAAATTGTTGAATATTTAGCATTGTTTATAGTAAACCATGGGGTTATGGAAATTAAAATCTGTAAAAGTGACACATAATAATGTCTACATCGCATCAGGGGTTAACATACCACAATAAAAATTGTTCTATAAAAATGTATAGTATGGTGAATTTCAGGAGTCTTAATATATTTTTATGATTTCGACTTAACAAAATAAATTGAGGAATGACTGCGAAAAAATTAAGAGCCATGTCAAAATATTCCATTAATCTCAAACAATGTTTTTGTAAAAACTATTATTGTGTATAACCATACACATATGGTATCTTATTTCATTGTGAATACCTAAGCGACTATTCATAATTCAAAAATAGGTTGAATTAAATACATATATACATATATGAATTCTTATTATCATTCAGATATTTGTATAAAACAGCCTTAACAAATCCGATCATGCCAATTTGAAAATATCTGTTCTCAACTAAATCATGTATAATTCCTCTCTTCGTGCTGTTGGCTAAACAGGGATGGGTTTAATAAAATAGGAAACATTTTTTTCTTGGTAATATTGCTGATAATAAGGCAGAAGCTTATTGTATTTTAATGCATCAAGTGATACCTAAGCATTGGTTTAACATTATTTTTCCAAGCACAGTGGCCTGTAAAATTTCTTGTGTTGGCGTTTCATTCTCATGTATATTTAACAGTAGTAACTACAGATTTTTCAATACTTAAAACATGAGCATTCATTGAATATGCACATGTTTTCACTAATAATGATACATTGTGGAATTACATTAGTAATGTGGATGAAGAAGTGGTAAATACTAAAGGCAATCTGCTGTTGCATTTTGCAGTGGTTGAAAGATTATTCTTTCTGATGAAAAATATACTGCTGTTCTACGCTTCTGTTTTATGGATATAGGGCAAGACTATCAAAACACACTCATTTGTCCTCATTCATTCGTAAAACATATGTGAAATATTAAATAAAGCATTAAATGTAATCTTATTTCATGAATAAAATAATTTTTAAATACACACCTGTTTATAATTTTTCCTGCTGGTGGCATAACTGTTCACAATCTGAGGCTAGCATGTTAAAAAGCTGATGTGCATGTATTATTGGATTTTCTATTATTTGATTGGTATGATAAAATTACATTTTTAATTAAGCACAAAACATCCAAGCCAGAATTCATGGAACTGAGTGAGACTCTATTGAAATTTTAGAGAAAGAAATTAACATTTAGTATGTTTTCATATACTTTGGACTTTTAAATACTTATATGGTTTATAATTCATCTTTCCTGATTACTAGGTTATTGAAAAACATACTAAAAAAGTTGAGTGTTTTTGGGCTGAATATCTGCAAAAAAAAATGATAATTTTTGTGCTTGGATAATTTATATAATATTAGTCTTTGTCCATAAAACTTTAGGATTAGTTATATTTAGTGTATTTTTTTTAAATAAAGCAATATATTGATACGATACAATAATATGTACAGACATTTTTTTATTGAAAAAATGCTTATATTACAGTTTTAATAATATAATTTTTTTGTTTCCAAAAATCTTTAATCGCTTTTTTCTCGTAATCGATAGATTGTGGCTTGAACGTCTTCCGTATAACTATATTCAATTATAGGAGATAACCATCCTTTTTATAAGCTTTTAATCGGGATCGTTCTTATTATTTATTAGATAATTTTAGAGCTAATAAGCAATATTGTTCTGTAATAATTATTTGTGCTGGCAGGACTACTTCCGCCATTGTGGGAGATTTCTACGTTCGGTCTCTATCGTTCAACATTTTCACGGTTAAAATGGCCTGCAACGCCTCTAAATTACCCTTCATTAGGGCCATATCTGTAAGTATTTACCATATATATGAAAACTTCTCAAAATAGTATTTCGCAGAACTTTAAATGTCACTCGGTTTTATTAATTTCTTTTGACATTTAGTGAATCTGGAACCCCTATTACATAAACCTTAACTTTTTCTAGCTTGATTTATTATGAGACGAAAACACTCATTTTATTCGCAAACCCCTCCCAATAATAGCCACCAAAATAATAATAAAAATCATGCGCCTTAAACTCACCGTATACTCTGCCAATATAACGTAAAAATATTTGTAGGTTATTACCCTAGGAAAATTAAACAAAACATAAACTTTATGTCACCGGAATGGTTGTAAAATGCGAATGACTGAATATTCGTAATCTTGTTACATTTTTTACATTAATATGACTTATTTATACAAAATTGCAGGTGTAAATGTGATATATGTGCAGTGTATGTGTTATAACATTTCAAATGATCTTAAGTCGAAAAAAAAGATGCTGATATCTTTGAAATTGACTGCTTTGCTTATCGAAGCAAACATATTGACAACTATCCAAATTTTTTTTTAGGCACGAACTTTTGCGGCACAGCCATCAGTTGCAGTTTCTCCGACCAAGTCCTTCGCCGGCCTCACCTCCACCGTTCTCCCCAACAAAATCTTTGTTGCATCTGTCGATGAGCTCTCTCCAATCGCTCGCATTACCATCGCATACAAGTGAGTATTTTTTTATTTAAGCACAATGTATAATCTATATATAAAATCCATAAAAAATTAAAACAAATAGTTTAACTACTGTCATCACCTATATTAAACTATCAATACTATCTTCCTGATTGGTATTATATCACTTTCATCAATCTATAGTATTTTTTACGATTCTGGTTCGATGATTTATGAATTAGGTTAAATTTTAGATCGGCAAGACTTGATAATGAAATGTCTGATTAACACTTGGCCTGCGGGACACCAAACGTTCCATGTCTTACAATTAAAATTTTCTTGTTCTCAAATTTTCTCATGTTACTCTAAATATTATAAATTCGACCAGTTATGTTATATTGAATAATTACTTTTAGAGCTGGTTCCCGATTTGAACCTGCCAATGAAGCTGGTCTGAGTCATATTCTCCGTGCAGCAGCTGGCTCTACTACTTCTGGCAGTTCTGGTTTTGCCATCATGCGAAACCTTCAACAATTGGGTGCCAACCTTACCACCACCTCTGACAGAGAAACTGTGCTGTACACACTTGAGGTAACATTATTGAAAGCAACATAATATTTGCTTAACAAAATCGCTTTTTACAATATCGTCAAACACATGCACTAAGCCATCAGATTAAAACATTAGAAAAGGAAAATTATTGACCCTCAGTATACCAAATTAAACATTGCTTAAACTAAGAGGCAATGTACGCATCAACATAAAATAATAAAGTTTTACTCTAGTTTTAAAACTGCCGATCACTTAAATTAACTAAAAACACAAAGAAACAAAATACAGTAAAACTCCAATTATCCGCGCTAATTGAAACCAACGGGGGCGCGGATAACTGGAGTTAATAGCCTCATTTGACTAGTTTTCATAGTGACACTCAGCTACAATTACGAACGCGTACGTTTTGTTATGTAAACTACTTTTATTAGTTCAATACATATCATTAGTGCCGTAGTGAGTATTTATTAGTTTCTCTATGAACAGTTCAACGGCAACCACATCGCCCGAGAGTTTTTCAACTTGCGTGCTAATATTATGCAGTCCGTGGCGGTGTTGAAAATTACGTAGCCAGCCACTACTTGCTTTAAAGTCGTTTTTACTGTTTAGTTGTTCGTTCATTCGGATGGCTTGTTCCATTAATATTGGGCTACTAATCGGGATTCCTTGGCTCCGTTTTTGCAAGAACCACATGTACATTGCCATGTTCAACCGGTTATCATTCGTGTTCCTCATTACTTTTCGTTTGTTGCTGCCATTCATTTGACTCCAGTTTGGCCGTAAAGTTTAAAAGTTTGTCTTGAGAATCTCTAATATTTCTCACTGTAGTTTCACCGATGTTGAATTCTGTAGAAACAGCACGGATTGAAGCACCTTTCTTCAGTTGATTAACGATAGCCAACTTCGTTTCTATACTGAGCACTACACGTTTGCGGTTTCCTTGTTGGGGAGCCATTTTGGATAGTGGTTAAGGGAAAATGTCACGCAGATAATCGGAGTTTTACTGTAGAGTGAAAATACTCTTTCCATAAATAAAATTTGTTTACTCATGCTCACCTCATCTATTTATTTAATTCATTATTATATTTAGATGAAGGAAATGTATACCCAATGGATTCTGCAATTTGCCGACAGCCAATCTTTGCAAAATAGAATCATGAGTGTAGAAGTCATCCACAGCAGAATTAAAAATCTTACTATTCTCCACTTGAGCTAGTAAAAAATCTAGACGGAAAGAAAATTTACGTGTGGAAATAATATAGTAATTCGATTTTCATTTAATATTATTATCAGTTTTTCTTACCAGGGGTATTTAAGTGTATAATCCTGTATCATCAAGTATGACATTTCACAGGAGAGCATTTCAAAACGCCATTGCAAAACATTCAGTTCCATGTTTTTACTTTATGAAAAAATGTGAAGTGAGTACTTTTCCCAATATTTTTTGATGTCTACCTATAGACCTGACTGCGTAAACAACGGAAATGTAAAAGACGTATATTCACATAAATACCACATACGTGATGAGTGTCAAAATATAAAAGATTTTCATACTACTAAGAATTTGTTTTGTATTTAATCAAGGGTCGTTTGATAAAATATTACATATCGTGTCACTCAAATATGGAGAATAATGTCCATGTCTGCTTCAAATGTGGAAAAACCGATTGGTTGATAGTCAATAACTCAAGCCGTTGGGTATCTCATCTTGTATTTTTAATATTAAAAAAATATGCTGTTCAAGTTTTGAACCTGTGACCTCTGGCATGAAACTCAAATCAATTTAGTGCTATTTATAAACATGATTTTTTTTTCAGGCAACCAAGGACAACTTAGAAGCAGCTATTAAGTTCTTAAATGATGTAGCGTGCAAGCAAATATTCAACCCGTGGGAATTTGAAACATTCATTCCCCTGGTTAAGTACGAGATTGCCGGTCTTTCACCTCAAGTATGTTCTCACTTCTTAACTCTATATTATTGTATGAAATAGTATATTATCAAATGCAACTAATTGTCAACTACACTCTGACCATTATAAGAATAAATTATACTTGCCGTCATTGTATTGTTCAAAACCAAAAGTATCCAATGTACATACAGTTTTGCACATATGTAGCACTATTTATTAAATAATCAAAACAATTAGCATGTGTTTTTACGTACGTATAATATTATTATAATATATACTCAGACCCTATTTTTCATGAATAAATATTATACCTTATATTGCAACAGAATTCGCGGTCTTGAACAATTTTTCATCATATGTACATATTCTAATCAAAAAATAAATATATTAATCAATTAATATAGGTGCGTGCCGTTGATCTGTTACACAAAGCGGCATTCAGACGAGGACTGGGCAACAGCCTGTTCTGCCCTCCACGCCAAGTGTCTGCCATTTCATCTGAGTCACTGCAGCATTTTGTGAACAATAACTTTATGGCAGGACGGTGCGCTGTAACCGCCGTTGGCCTCTCTCTGGATCGCGCCATAGCCGTCGCACAAACCCTCAATTTACCACAGGGCAGTGGCAAACCAGACACCCCTTCTCCCTACAAAGGTGGTGAAATGAGGTGAAATATGTATTGAAATATTGTAATACACCATTACACTGATACTTTGATATTTTCAGACATAAGAGTATAATAGTATTAATACGTTGACTGCCAACTACGAGATATCTCGTAGGTAGATATGCCCAGGACGCCTACTACTAGTTATCTCGTCCCTTCATTACTTGCCATATTTGTACAGCTATGAAGAAAATCGTAGCATAACAGTGTAAATATGAATAGATGGCCTCAGGAAAGAAAATAAAAAATCAGGTTTAGCTTAAATGAACAGAAAATACAATTATACAAAGTTTATCCAAAAAGAAAAAGTTTATACAAGCAAATAAATTTTTATGTTTTGTGATAATTTTTAAAACAATCTTCCAAGTAAAGTGCTGGCTTCTCTTGGCAGACTGGACAGAAGTAACTTGTTTCGCGCCGTTTTTCAGCTTTGGTACAAAATCGGTTATTCAAACATGTTTTTTTAAAAAACATCAAAACCTATTTTTCATAAACAAATCAAAAGCTTTTTTAAGGTTTTTGATTATTACTATGTACTATTATTAAAGTTTTTAGTAATATAACATGATTAAATCAAATTACCTCTTTAGACCGGAATCATGAAAAATTCCGTGGCAGTTAACATATTACTCGGAGACCATCGAATATTGAAGTTACAAAATCGTAAAGCACTCAATTAGGATGAGTTCTACAGTAGTGTCACATTTCAAACAAATAATGATTATCATGGCGAGTAACTGTTACTTAAAAATCCAAACAACGGTTGAAAAGTTTCGGAATATGGCAACTTCAAGAATAATTTTAATTCAAAATACTTTATATTAATGGCCTTCTTAAATAAAAAATAAGGTTAAGTTAAGTCTTCTCATTACCAAAATTTGTTTCTGAAATGGTCATCCCATCACTGCTAAGATTTATATTCTCCACTTTCAGAGCGGACATGGTAAAAAAAATGTTTCAAAAGACTAAATATTAATCCTCCACTAAGAATAAGATGTAAAATCAATTTGATGAAGATTAACTAAAATACATATTTATATTATAGGAAAGAAATGGGAGGTGAATTTGCCCATGTAGCTTTAGCTGGACAAGGTGCCGGAATAGCGAATCAAAAAGATGCTCTTTCTCTTGCAATTCTAGCCAAAGGTAAATTCTAAATTATCTGTCAAGTTTTAATTAGTATGGTTAAGAGAAAACGAAATTTATAGTTATAAACTACATATAACTTCTTTTTCTGAAGCTTAGAACATTCTATCGATATATGGTATGAAATTTTATGATACTTATGTTTTATTTTAGCCATGGCAACTGGACCACAAGTAAAATGGGGAGGCGATAATAGCCCCTTAGGCAAAGCCATTTCGACCGAAACATCCGGAGCTTTATATGCAGCTAATGGATTCAATGTTTCCTATTCAGACTCCGGACTGTTTGGTGTTTTGATAACTGCCCCTAGGGACAGCGCTGGGAAGGTACTTGTACTGTTGAACTATTATAAACAAAAGCTTTTCTTTTTATCCATTTAAGAAACTTTAACATACTGTTCATAAGTCGAATATATTGTACAGATTGTAAATGAACATTTTCTCATAATCTTAATTATGTATTTCGCGATTCCATCTTTTCCAATTTGGAATACATGGGAGATATTTTAAAATGACATTTTGTATATTACCATGTAGGAGATACGAAGAAATATTTTAAATTAAATAACAGTGTTTTTTAACAAATGGGAGGTTTTTTTAAATCGGTAAAATAGTTTAAACTTTATGCAATATCATATCAGCTATGTTTTTCAAGTTCACTTGAATTTGTTTATTTTGTAAGATGTCTTTATTGAAAATCATGAGTGCAAATTTGCATAAGTAAAGACTACCCATACCTAAAAATAGAGTAGTGGTAATGTTTTCAATGTGATTTTTTAATTTTAGGCTGTCCAAGCAGCTGCTCAGGTACTGAAGAAGGCATCTTCTGTAGGAAGCGATGCCCTCAAACGAGGCCGAGCTCAACTCATAGTTGATGTTCTAAATGCTGCTGATACTCCTTCATCGATGGCAGAAGGCATTGCTCTGCAGGGTGTGCTCACTGGCTCCGTGAAGAAGCCTGCTGATTTAGCTGATGAAATTGCCAAAATTACTGACAGCGATATTTCTAGTGTAAGTTTTGTACAGTGGAAGATTTTTTTTAATACAGGCAGCCTTCAATTTTCATACATAATTAGTTCCTGAAAGTGTGTGTGGATGTTGAATGTTCGAAAATAGAGGAATGTAAAAAACATCAAAAATTGTATGTTGTGTATTTCATTTGATAGACTTACTGAGTGAGATTCAATCAACTCATTAATATCGTTGACATCCAAGTTTAGTTCATTCATCAAGCTAACTAGTTCTTCTGTGATAATTACCGGAGTTTCTAAAATTCCCTATCATTTGTGGGTATAATTGTTACCAGGAACCTTTCATTATTGGCTCTTTTATTTCAGCCCATGAGTCTCCAATATTGTTTATTGCGTTCCAGATATTATATTTCTTCCAAAAATCTCTTAATGTAGGCCCACCTTCCCTGTCAGTTGCCTTAATGGCCTGATTCATTATTGTCTTCAAATAATATCATTTAAACGTAGCTATCGCTGTTTGCTACATGCACTGTATGAAGCAGTAGGGAGAAAGAAACACAATATTGATTTCCGAGTAAAAATTCTACAGAGATTTTGGGTGTCCTGGAACATTGTCTAAGATTAATTATGCTTTAAATTGTAAATTTTTATTTTTACAATATTGTTTAACTGCCAGCATGAAATGAAAGTAAACCAATCTGTAAATATTAATTAAATTAAATATAATCGCCAAAATTCTTTAAAAAATTTAATTTTAAAAATGTGCAAAAAAGGCTGCCTATAATATATATACAACAATGGCTTATTTATCTATGAGTCATTTGTAAGTAAAAATTATATAGTTGATGATTTAGTCAAATTCATAATTAATTAATTAATAATTTTGCAGGCTAAGTTTTTTTTTTTGACATATTCATTTAAACAATATGCCAACAGGTTTGGTAGATTTAATTATGTTTTTTTTTTCATTTAAAAAAATCTTATGTTTTATGTAATGAAGATACTATATTTTACTCGTAAGCCAATATGGGATTAAGAGTGTTCAATCATAAAATTAGTCAATTCTATGATGTAAAATTTTTGAATCAATCGATCACTATCTTTGAATGTTGGTATGTTAGCAAAACAAGGAACTTTAGTATGATTGATCTATAATTGCAATTGCGATAATATATAATCATCAAAAGCAATATAATTCTATTAACCACTTGGTCACCACGAGACAAAATCAAATTAACACCCATACGCTACACATTAGTATAAAAAAAGATAAAAACATCTTAAACATGTCCATTAAAAAGCGTATAAAGT
>JAGVSQ010001318.1:0-30155 GCA_022683975.1 Rhyacophila evoluta | reverse complement strand
AATTACATTGATTTTACAAAAGGCGTGTTTTTTCTTGCAAATTTTTGCAAAATACTCCAGCCGACGCTCAGCGCGAAATACCGCGGCCCGGTATGTGTTAATATATAATAGGTAGATTCTATGAAAACATTGAGTTTCTGCAATCGGTTGATTTATTACTACAAGTATGTGTTATATTTTACATTTTTCATGAAATGTGAGTGGGCCGGAGTATTAATAATGCTTTGATTGTCAATTGCAGCCAAGCTCCCAACCATGGTCAGATCTAAAGCGTTATGAAGTAATTTACAATGTGGCTTGTGGTGAGGCATTAGTTGGACACACAAATGAAGCAGCACAACTTTTACAAAGAGCAGAGAATGCTGCTGCAGAATCCGTTGCTGATGATGGTGGAGGAGACGAAGAACTTATTGAAGAGACAGCTATTATCAAGTAATTTACAATCATTTTTACATTTTCATCATAGATTGTGTTATTAACATACGATATTTTTTATTTTATGATCATCCACTTATATGGGTTTGCTTTGATTTTTGTTAATATGATATATTAAAAGTATAAAAAAATACAGGTGATTTTAGTCTTTATGTGAATATTTCTGGATACATAAAAGATATTTTTATTTAGGTAGTCATAAAAAACTTACTGCTAGCTTAAATTATTTTGATTTCAATATTTTGTTAACGTGTAATTTTGTCATTTTTTGCAGAGTCCAACTTGCGTATTGCTTACAAATGCAAGGTAAAGAAAAAGAAGCTGCAGCAATTTATCAAGCTGTTCTCAAGAATAAACCTTCTGATCAGGCACTGGTTGCTATAGCCAGCAATAATCTGGTTGTTATAAATAAGTAAGTAGCATGTTATATTATTGTATTCTTTGTTAGATTGAGTGAAAAAAAAAATATTAATGGGCACATTATTCATATATTGTACGTACCTTGATTTATTTATTAGCAACTCTGTGTGATTTTAGAGAAGTAAATGTGTTCGACTCTCGAAAACGTATAAAAGCGGCTACGCAAGAAGGACTTGAACATAAGCTAACCACTCGTCAGAGAAAATCCATTCTCTACAATCAAGCATTGCTTACTGTCTATTCCAACCAGGTAATAAAATGTCTACACAAATTATATCGAGTTTTGTTAATATAGATGTTGTTTAACCTCATTAATATTTGTAGGTGGAACATTGTAAGCAGTTGTGCATCAAACTGACTAAAGAGCTTAACATGGAAAAGGAAGCACTTTTAGTTGAAGCGTCCCGTCTGTCTCGAGATGGAAAACTTTCACAAGCATCGAATCTACTTCTAAAACACAGCGATCTCAAATTGGCCGCTGCTCATGTATTATTATGCCAGGTAATAATGATGTTTATTTTGACGCTTGCTACTGTATTCATTATTTTAAACTATAATCATAATTGTCTGTGATGTAATCAATCATTTTCTAATGGCAGGGTGATCGCAAGGCTGCCATAAAACTATTAGAAACTCCAGACTTGAAGTTTAAACCAGGAATTATCAGCGCTTTAGTGACACTTTATAATGGAGAGAACAATCGTGACGCTGTCACAAAGCTTTTTGAAGAATCTTCTAAGAATTTAAAGGGAACAAAGGTAATTAAAATCTTATATTGATACTGTTTAATGATGAAAAGATTATTTTTTTTAATTGTTCATAGGTTCTCAAAAAATGTAAACCACTTCAAAGTAAAAACATATAATATTTTAGGAATGGGTCAGTGTTGAAGATGCATGGCGCTCTAAACATGGAGGTCCAGGTGGTCCAGAAGGTGGACGTGCACTGGCCCGTTTGATTGTTGCCAGTGCTACTACTGATCCCAAAAAGGCTGCTGAACTAGCTACTAAACTACCTCCCATGAAGCCAACTGAAGTAAGTGAAAGACTTTCAAGTTTCTTACTGGTTATCCAGTAGTTTATCGAAACCTGTGCATATTTATGGATGCATTTTGTATTTATTAATGAATGTGACTAATTTTAGGGAAAGGTCGATGTTGCTACTTTGGAGGCGTCCAATTGGATGATGGGCGCTAAAGTTATTAAAAAATCAACTCAAAGTCGACAAGATCAGTCTCCTGGGTAAGCACCATTTTATTAAAATGGCATGCTCATCTAAGTAAACAATTTTACTCAACCGCTTAAAGTGTGAGTGAAATGGAAGATGTTCAAATCAAAGCTTCCGATCATGTACTTTATTGTGAACCCAACACATTACATGGTATCCTGAGAAACAACTATAAATATTATACTGTTTTTTCAATTCTTTTGGATGATTAAATGCCTTGCAGTGTATTGCAAAATTTCGTACTAATTTGACCCTTTCAAGAGTTCATTCAATGCGTATTTCATCTTGATGTATCTCTGTTGATATCTATAACATATTTTTTTCAAAAATGTCTTCCAAAGTATTCAATGGATAACATTACTAATTTGTGGGTTAAAAAAATACCAACTCCCGCCTAACATAAAAGGACACAATATTACATAAATGTGCTCTACTCACAGACAACAATGAACATTATATTATCATGTTTATCATGAAGGAAAGTCAGAAGCGTTCAGTTTTAAATATCTTGCAGATAAAACTATTTTTTGAATCTTTTTCTTTTTACAGCACTCCTGGCACCGATAAGTCAAAGAAAAAGTTGGCTCAGCGTAAACGAAAGACAAAATTGCCCGCTAATGTTGATCTGTCCATTCCACCTAATCCAGAAAGGTAAATAAATATTCTTCTCAAATGAATCCAACTGGCGACTTATATATCTTTAAAAAAGTATTCTTATTAGTCTGGTAAAAAAACTAGGCTTTTTCTAAAATTCAGTTACCACTATTTTTTTATTTTCACAGGTGGTTACCTCGATATGAAAGGGCAGCATTTAGAAAAAGACGTCAACGAGGTCCCCGTGGTGATGTTATTAAGGGAAGTCAAGGAATGACTACTGGTGCTACCGATCAATAGTGAGTATTAGTGGTTTTAAAAAATATCTCTAACTTCACAGTTCTTGGTAACTTCTAGTACCGAAGTCCCAATTTTCACAAGTTAATGTATAATGAAGGTTCATACCAATGGTTTAATCTGCAAACCACCTAATTCGATTTGTGTAAAATGTTCAGGACCAACAAAAACTTTGGTGAATGTGTTTACTACTGCTTGTAGTTGGCAGGCGTGTATGGGTGATGATACGTATTTCTAATTATTGTGCAATAAAAACATTAAGTTTTGATAGAATGGCATCAAAATCAGTTTTTCGAGCTTGGCTAGAGTTAGCTGGTTTGCAGATTAAGTCATTGATACACATGACTTGAAAGATAAGCAATATAATGAAAGCTGCAAGTAAAATGAGGTTGATCCAAGTCAATTTATTAACTTTCATATCAAAATATTATTTTAGTGACATGTCAAAACTGCAAATGAACCCAGGCAAAAGTCCAAGAGTGGCAGAAAAGCAAACAACTCCCAGCGAACCCGGGTGGCAGAAGAACAGACAGCAGCAAAAGAAAAAACGCAAAGGAGGGAAATGGTAGATCAAGATAATAATTTCAAGTTCGAAAATTAGGTTTTCACAGTAAATGTTTGTCAAAAAGCTAGTATTTTAAGAACTGTATTTACATAATAAAAGTTTTAATAATGAAAATGTTTTTATCCTTTATTATTATTGCCCCCGGCGGAAAGCACGCATGTTTAAGTATTAGAAAAAAAAGTTGAGATAAAAGCTGTGCCACTGGATATATACAATCGTTTGAGCATCTAGCTAACAAACTGATTAATGTTTAAAAAATCTGGTCATTACAGATTGCTATATGTCACACTAAGAGTAGACAATTAGGTATAATGTGGAATAGTTGCAGTACAAATCAATGACTGAATTCGGTAAATGTGAAATATGACTGTCGCGATTATTTGACGTCTCAGAAGAGCCTGTTATTACAGACACCCGCCGTAGTGGAAAATTTCAAATACTTAGCAGGCATCCCAAAATTCTTAATGGATACATCGTATGTTACCAATAATACAGCAATTTATTTGAATAAATTGTTTCAAGCCCAGTGTTGTTATTATTAATTACTATTTGTCATTTCGGAGTGCGCATACAGATATGTGAAAGTGACTGCACAAATTTTTTGAAACGCCAATGCGTGAGTGTTGGGTGTGTACATGTGTTTTGTGCTGCCAACTTCAGACATATTCTCTGAGACGTCAAATATCCGCGACAGAGAAATTTCACTTTAACCCTGAACTCCTTATAAATCAGCAGAAACCAAAAGTTCAAAGTCAGATACGCTGAATTATAAAACTTCACTCTAGGTTATTTGAAATATGCAAGGTTCTTTATTAGCACAATAAAAATTCTAGATTTTCTAGTGCCACATTATACCTCTCTAATTTCAACTGATCATAACTGATTTTAGGCCCAAATTTTACATTTTTCGCCCAAAAATTCATGAGGATGAGATATTTTGTAATTAAATAAAACAGAATTGAGCTTATAAGAATTTATTCAGGAAGTTAACAAAATCACTTTTTCTCTTTCTTGGGTTTTGCACTACCCGCCTTCATTACTTTAAGCACAATCTTTTGCTCTTCAATGAGAAAAGCTCGCACGATCCTTTCCTTAACACACTTGTGGCAGAGGACACCACCATAAGCCCTGGTGACAGTCTTCTTCCTTCGTGACATTCTTGAACGCTCCATTGGGCGGGCTGGAGTGATTCCTCTAAGTTTTTCTTTGCATTGTCCGCACTTGGGCACCCTTTTGGGTTTCTTGAGGTATTGATATACAAGTTTTCCACCGGGAGTACGCACTCTGTAACACAAATGATACACATGTAGCTTCCTGTCAAAAATATAGGTTAGACTACTTTAACATAAAAATGCGTAAGTTAATCTAGGCCGGGAAAAACGAATTATAGGAGAGTTGAGAATTGTATTGTCACTAAACCATTTTCAGGTGCGAAAGAAAATACAAGTTGTAAAAATTAATAATACTTACACGCGTCTCCTGTTTGACTTTGAATTATACGACAAACGTCGCCGGAAAGTTAGACGTTGAACCATCTTTCAATCTGAAAATAATGACATGATAATTAGATTACTGTATTAAATATCAATTAATACTATCAAAAAATATAAGCCACCACAAATAATCGCGATGATTATGGATGAAAAGTTAAAGTGTATAGAAAAACATACTCGTACGAGAGATGGCGCACGGAAAAGGATGTAAATAAAAATCGCGAATATTGACGTCACATCAAAAATGTTGCCTCTCGAAAAACTATCAAAATTTCATGGTATTTTTTTTTATTCGCGATCAATAATACTGTTTGATAAAGTTATAAACAAAGTATAATATTGTAAGCAATGTTAAACACTATACAGTTATTGTTGTGTTTAAATAATTATATACTTTTTTAAACATCACCATCTAGCTTTAAATATAAAATGATATAACTCACCAAATTAATATTGTTGTATTTGAAAACTGTATCTTTAAATACCACTGGAGTATTTATCATTAAATAAATAATTTTACCAATTATTTGAATCCAGATATAGTTGAGCTAAATTGACATAATATGTAATAATAATAATTATAATGCTGTCATCTGAAAAGTGGTAAATTGTTTTTCGTTTCAGCTTAGTCTATGCTTTTCTGTAATTTCTCTATGTGTGCCGCCCGTGCTTTGTTTACATAAATTCGTAAAATTTACTGGTCGCGCTGTCGTAAAAAATTAGAATTTACCCTCTTATTCATGTAACTGTTTTGTTGTAGAACTGATGACACCATATGTCTCAATGTGACTTTTTTGTGAGTAATAGGAATATTAAAATAACAGATACAATTTACCGTCACCGAATTTTCAGATGTCATCGCTTGTTTGTCTGCAATTTGACAGATATAAATTATTTATGAAAAAAATTATAATCTGTTTCAATATATCTATTGATTATAAGAAAATCACTTTCTACATGCCACCTCCAAGAAAATCTGTCACTCGCCAGAACTCTTGCGTCCTCCCAGAACACCTGCATCCCGTAACTCCGCCGAATACATTTTGTAGATAATCTTTAGCGGCCTTTCAGGACAATGAAAACTGATCGACTTGAAGAAGAAGCAGGTCGGGTTAACACTTTTTTGAGACACCCGCAATATGCATCCGCACTAGTTCCAGTGTCGTAGCTTCACTATCAGTGATCAGTGGCTGCGTGGTCTATTCTCTTATCTCCATGTTATGAATGAAGTCATACCACCACCGTAACACCAGTATCTTCCGTAGGCATCTGTTTTCAAAGCTTCTTGCTATACATTCCTTGTAATTTATTCTTTGATTGACTGGTTGACTAACATAGTTGTAGGGTAAGGGGACTTTTTGATCCTATTGTTAATATAACATATAGATGATTCATAAGAAACTCCTGTTAAAACTATAGGAATTATTTCAAAAACAGTTGTAAGAATAAGAGTAACATGAAAAGTTATTATGAATAGCGGAGTCTCACATTACATTACCTCAGGGCCTGTATCTATAGAAGAATATATATACTTGTATAAAATAGCAATCTTTGCTTGTATATCGTTAATATTCATATTCTTAGGCTCAATAGAGTTGCTGAAAAGGCATGCCCAAATCGCAAAAAAAGTTTACATATTGATGGCTTAATTTGTAAAACAATCCAACTGCATTTGTGTTAAATGTACAGAAACACCTAAAAAACTTCAGCAAATGTGTATGTTACTGCTTATAGATAGTTAGATTTTACTTATTTCAATTTGTTTGTGAATATTGTATTATATGTGCGATAAAAAAATTAAAGTTGAATAAAATGGCATCAAAATCAGTTTATCGACTATAAGTGGAGTAAGCTGGTTTGCAGATTAAGCCATCGATATTTAAAATAGTTTTCAGCTTAAAATAAATGCTCAATATGTTTTATCTTCTTATAATATTATATTATTTGTCTTTATTAAAGGAAAAAATCCAATTGTCTGTGATATCAACAAAATAAACAAAAAATGAACTTGGAATTATTGGAATCGTTTGGGCAGAATTACCCAGAAGAGTTTGATGGAACATTAGATTCTATTTCTTTGGCTTCTACGTGTGCTTTCAACAAACGTGGAACTCTGCTGGCAGTGGGATGTAATGATGGAAGAATATTCATTTGGGACTTCTTAACCCGTGGCATTGCTAAAAATATAGCAGCACATGTCCATCCTGTCTGCGCATTAAGTTGGTCCAGAAATTGCCAAAAATTACTTTCAGCATCTACTGACCACAATGTATGCATCTGGGATATTCTTACCGGAGAATTGGAGCAACAATTTAGATTTCCAACACCGATTTTACGAGTACAATTTGATCCTCGCAATGATAAAAGATTTCTGGTGTGTCCAATGAAACATGCTGCTATGCTGCTAGATTTAGAAGCTAATTATAAAACATTGCCTTTAGATGAAGATGGTGATGTTAATATTATCGCGTCTTTTGACAGACGTGGAGATAATGTGTACACTGGAAACGCTAAAGGTCGAATCCTTATATTGGACTCACAATCGTTGGAGATAAAAGCTAGTTTTAGAATTACTATAGGCACTTCGAGCACCACAGGAATCAAAAGTATTGAGTTTGCAAGGCGTGGAGAATGTTTTCTTGTTAATACCTCTGATAGAGTAATTCGAGTTTATAATGCAAAGGAAGTTTTGAACTGTGGTAAAAATGGTGAGCCAGAACCCATCCAAAAATTACAAGATTTGGTTAATAGAACAACTTGGAAAAAATGCTGTTTCTCTGGAGACGGTGAATACATTTGTGCCGGATCGGCTCGTCAACATGCATTGTATATATGGGAGAAATCAATTGGTAACTTAGTTAAAATTTTACACGGCACAAAAGGAGAATTATTATTGGACGTAGTTTGGCATCCTGTCCGACCTATTATTGCGAGTATTAGCTCAGGTGTTGTTTCTATATGGGCTCAAAACCAGGTGGAAAATTGGTCTGCTTTTGCCCCCGACTTCAAAGAGCTGGATGAAAATGTTGAGTATGAAGAAAGAGAATCAGAATTTGATGTAACTGATGAAGATAAATCGATAAATCTTGAAGGCGAATATGAACATGATGAAGAAACAGAGGTAGATGTGACAACGTGTGAACCGGTTGCAGCTTTCTGTAGCTCAGATGAGGATGGCGATGATGACAATATGTTGTTATTTTTACCGATTGCGCCTGAGATTGAAGATCCCGAAGATGGATGGGCGGCTCCGATTGACACACAGGTTGCAGTAGCCGATTCTCCAGAAAAATCACCTCCTGCCAAAAAGAAAAAAGTTAGAATTTTTGAAATACCCATTAAAATAAATTCTGCAGAACCTCATCCTATGTTAACTGGAAAAGATAAGCCTCAAGCCAGTGGTAAAAAAGCAGCTGGCAGACCAAGAAAATAGAAGTATTTGTTTCTTGTAAACTGTAAATGGTTAATACAATTAAATCAATATCTTTAAGTCAAAACTTGTTTCTTTTACAAAACAAATTATCTTAATACAAATTTTATTTAACTTGCTAAAAACTTAGTGATAAAATAAAATTATAAAGTGTACTTTTCATGTAAACTGGAATGCTAGGTTTTTCTGAAGATCCGCATGGGGCACTGCCGTGCTAATGTCCAGATTGTGCACCACACAAGGGAGCCTTTTTATGATAAATGAAATAAATTTACCAGTATTTTCTATGTGTAATGATATTTGCATAATTAAAACAAGTGTACTATAAGTATAAACAATTCTTAAAAAATGACTGGTTAAGAGTTAAAAATGTTCATGACATAAATCTGTAATTAGGGGGCTTAAAAAACTTGCCCACAGCGCAGCGCGGAAACTGAATCCACAATACAATAGTTTTATGAGATCAAAATAGATTGTGACACCGACATGAGCAGAATTCCCCTTTCGGTATATTCTAAGAGGATGTGTTGCAACATCCTATCTACAGCCACAAAGGTATGTCAGCTGTTTTACTAACTTGCCAAGTTTGAACATGTTGACTAGTGTTTACAGGAGGCACACAAAAGTCTATTCAATGATTTTGGGCTAATGTCGAAATATTAAGTAGACGTAACCTTCAAGTGGATGAAGAATAAAACTGGTGTTTTATTTACCCAATCTTATTTTAATTGAATAAGTTAAATAAGAAAAACCTTTAAAATTAATATGGATAAGTCCTTTCCCTGGTCAAAAATTTGACTGGCCATCCATTTTCAAACTTTGCAGCTTAGATCCTTCTGATAGCATGTGAGTTTTATATATTGTGATTATCAAAAAGGGTTATTTGAGTACTTGAGGGTGATTTTCCTTTCCCTTTGTACATTATATATTGTTTATATCATATTGACTGGTAGCAAAATGGCTCTTGATGAAGTCTTATTAATAAATATGTGCAATTATAATTTAATTAGGCCGGCATTACGATAGATGTGATGGCGAATAGCTATTTTGCATCTCTGTTGCCATCGCTCTGCCGCCGTTGCATCTATCGTATCGTCGGCAGTATAGGATATTTTCTTTTGATGTAACTACAGTTTAAATATTTATCACAGTACTATCACATTAACTTTGTACATATCAATTCTAATGTGGTAATATTTTTTTATGAAATTAATTTACAACATTTTGTTGTATACATACATGTTTGACTAACGGTGTTTAAGCGATAGACTATAATTAAAGTAGATTTTACTTTTGCTCGTTAATTCTTAAAAATGCTGGTGTAGGTAAATATGTAGATAATATATATTTGTTGAATTCTTTAAAAATACGTGTCCCGCCATCATTTAGGAGGGTATTACATAAAATAAGGACATTCAAATGAATTATAGTTGAAGTCTTGAGAATGCTATGTATGAAATATAATTATAATATATGAAGTAGGTACATAGTAAACAATATATTTTTGTTCGTAAAATTAGAACCTCAGTTCATACAAATATTGCCAATCGACATAATATATTTATATAAACAAAATTCAGTTTGTAAATTATATAGGGCAAAATTAACTTTCTCAGTGCGTAGGTAGGTACACATACCCCATTAATATAAAATAGATAGCATCTTTTCACGGCAATATATGTATTGAATAAAATAGGGGACAAATAAACTGCTCTATAAAAAATAATACATCAAATCTAGTTAGATAATTAGATAACAATTTTTTCTTTGATTTGTTAATGAAGGTACACCATTTCTGTTGCAGAATAGTATCAGAAAAATCCCTTCTTGCACTACCTTTATCTAGTAATGTAATAATTTTAGATTTGACACTTTCATTTTTATTACTCTTTATCTCATGCATATACTATATATAGAAAATCCCCAGAAATATATTTACACAATCTTCTTTTATATTATAATAATTTTCATTTCAACAGAAAAGCAGAAAATTTATACGAGTACGATTCTTCACAGTACGGAGATATATTTTTTTATAGTAGTTGTAGTTATTTATCAGCCAAATACTGTGGAATTATTCAATATTGCATGAAAATACGACTACATATTTAAGTACTGCTACAACATTTTGTGGCATAATTATAAGGATATGCAAACGCTATTTTTTATTATTTTAATTAAATAAGTGATACACTTTCTTATAATAATATATTAAAAGATTATTACAGTTGATGGTCTGTGGAGGATCCGTGTGCATCCCTAATCGGAGGGCACCTGCATAGGATGGGCCAGCAGTTTTTTTTATCTGATCGTTTATCCCAACACACCTTCGTCTTCTCTCGCCTTTTTTTCGTCAAAAATATCAAGGACGTTCAAATTTAACACACAAATCATAAAAACCGACTAGAAAAATAAAAATATTACGTATTATATTTTTTTTATATTTATAATCATTCTACCCAGCATCGAGTAATCCAATCGAATCCTATTTATAATTCACGTAAATAAAATAACAATAGTGTATATATTTTTTGATTATATCGATAGCTAATTCAGTTTCGAGAGCATCTAGATTTTTATTATTTAAACATTTTTTGATTAGTTCGAAATACAGTTTTGTTGATTACCTAATGAAAAAAATCTCTTTGAAAGTAATACACTTAAAAGCTTTGTAATTAGTATACAAATATATAAGTAAGCACAGCCGACCAATTAAGACAATAAATAGTCTTTCGAGGTAAAAAATTAATGATTCTCAGCATAAATTTTAAAAATAGTCAACTAATATGAAATTTGTGCACGTATTATTTTTTTACGGTTTATTTATTATCATTCGTTATATTTTATTATTAAAGCTATTATGTGCAATTATGGACTTTTAGATTTGTGACATTTTCTAGAAAATGTTACTTACACTAGTTTAAGCTGTGAAGGATGATCTAAAAAAAAATGCCAATCCATATCGGTAGTGACCAAGCACACATAGCCTGTAAGAATTAAGTTAAGCGTATACACACCGTGTCCGCTCCGGTAGTGGAGCATATGTATCTCAGCAGTGTGAAGATGACCACTCCATAAATGGAGTATCTTCGCATTGTCAATACAGTGCGTTGGTAGATATTTTTTCTCTAATATAATTGATTCTCATTCAATTGACCAACCTATTGGGCATCCAGTCCTATATCTTTAGGTTTGGGTATTATTGGGAATCGAACCCGCAATCACCGGCTCCGAAGTTGGCACGCTAACCTCTCGGCTGCCGGTAAGGCTAAATGTATACCGCAATGGAATAAAATTAAATTTGCGTAATTATATAATTCCCGTTTGATTCTAAAACATAGTCGCCAAAAATGTAACATGCACAAATAAGAAGATCGTGCCCAAAAATATATTTTACAATATATACAACTCCACTGGGAGATACATACTAAATAACGTTGTTGTCACTTTCTGGTCTTACGTCAAAATGCTCCAGCTCTTTTTAGGAACCTCGATGGCACTGTTTCAAAAACACTCATGCCATGAATCAAAACGTATGATATTCATATTCATTGAAATCACCCTTTCAAAGCTAATAACTATAATTATTTTTTTAAATCATTATTTTCCGATTCGGTTAACTTGAAACTCCTTCTGAATAGTTGTAAGGATGAACGTCAGTCATACCGCATACATAGGCATTCCGCCTCTCCATGGGTAATTTTATCTACCATCTCGCGTATATAATAAAACCCGGTAAGCGTTTATAAAATAAATTCTACCTCATAATTTCACGGATTTTTTAAATACATCCTATACTATTTATTATAAACGCCATGAAATGTTGGTACGTTATTTACTGACAAGCCTTTTTTTACATTAAATCTGTGACTATATGATACTATGTTGATAATTCTTTGTTACATATTTTATCATCAGAAATATTTTCTATCACAGAATATTATGAGACAATAAAGCACTCTTTCGTATTTTTTTGTATACTATCTAAGAAATTAGAAATAAAAAATATGTATACGACAGTATAATTTTTAAATAATAAAAAATACTGTATATTGGTATAATCCGGTTTTTTAATTTAATTATTTAGCGAGTGACCATACATATATTATTATTTTCTGCCAATATAATATTTATATAAATATGCAACACAAAATATGAATGATAAAGAACTTGATGTGCTTATTTATTTATATAAATATTAAGTATTTTATACACTATTGTATATAACAGGACTGGCTAACCCGTGGTTCGTGGCGTCCTTTATCTCTAAAACTATATTTATAATATAATATTAAAATTATGCCATACAATTATATGTTTTTGATGTTTCAATCAATACATGTTTTCTCTCCATATCTATAATGTAGTATAGGTTATTTTTCAGGTTTACACTGAACACTTTCTGCATAAATCAATAACTTAAAAAAAGAATAAGCGCTAATTTCGTTATAAAGCGTCAAAAATTACAATAATTCTCATTTATGTGCGACCCGTGGGGCAAAGGCTTAGTATATAACAAACATCTAAGAATATAACACACCTATTGAAGTTTTGCATATTGTATTTAGAAACAATGCTGTTTAATTATAAATTATTTAAAACTGGTAAACTTTCATATTTCACACATGGAAGTTTACCAGTTTTAAATAATTTAGAATTTAAAATCAATTTCCATCAGTCGAAAATATTGATTATTTAAATGCTGCTTAAAATCAAAATGAATCATTAAATATATTCCTGGGATTTTCTTAATAGAATTGTAGAAATGAAATTAAATTGGTTAATGTATCCCGATTCAAATCTTAATATTATTATTATAGTGTTGACAATTATACCGTCACCGTAAGTTATCATTAATACTATCATATTATCTTTCTTATTCTGATACTATTATGCGATTTTAAGGGGAAGCTACTTAGAGTGGCGTAGCTACCGATGATCAGTTAGAAAGAACTGCACTAGGCGTACGGATCATGGAAAGTGCAAGTTCTCGTATGAAGTTAAAATTTTAAGGTAGCGTTAGAGATAAAAAAAAGTGTAACCATAATTTTTCGAAGGAAGTATAAAATTTTAGTCAAATTAGAAACAGTAGGGGGAGGGGCAACAATTCTACTTGCTCCAGAGCGCTGAACATGTAGCTACTCCATTACCTACTTGTCAATGATTTCAGTTGTTCATCGACACGGAATGGGGTGCACGAAATTGATACTTTTTAACTACTTATTAATTCGTACTATGTAAATTATAAGTTAATCTATAATATTCTTATTTGTCGACATATTAAAACTATCTAGAAAGTAATTGCGGTCTCTTACATTGCTGCTGCATACTTACATCGTGGGCAGATGATCCAGCGAAACACCCCGATAAATCGTCCGCCTAACATCTGACGGTAAAGAAGGCCGAAATTGCTTTTTTCGATCTCTAACGACTAAAACATTCCTCTTTTCGTCGGCTTTGAGAACGTCTCGGGTTAGTTTACACTGCGCGACGAATGTCCACAATTCAACATCAATTTGGAAGGATTGAGAATACGTTTTTCTTCGTCGCCCTTTTTGCTTAGACGCGATGAAACGAAATCGCGTTATACGCTCAGTGAACGGTGACCACCGCATATTTTATTTTCCGTCGCCTTATATTTAAATTTTTCATCAAAAGTAAAAAATAAATAAGCTGCAATAAAGTTGAATGTTATTTGATGAAATGTATTATTGTCTTGAATAATAAAAAAATCTTATTCAAACGGCCATCATTAAACCACCACCAGATCCAGATCAGATCATGCAAACTGACGTCGGTCTTATATTCAAAATTGTAGAATTTGATAATTGTATTGAAGTATAAAATGCTACCAGCTATAATAATAAAGTGTGTTCCGATTGGTAACTAACATAAGCAGTGGCGGATTTCGTACTGGAGATGCTCCAGGCGCAATTTAATTATTAGGCTCCTAGTCCCCAGGCGGAGTCGATTTTTTTAGGTCTCACGCTATCTTTAACTTTCTACTTTCGTACATAATTATGTGGTTTCTCGTTTTTTTATGTATCGCTCTATCTTAGTATTTCTACTTTCGTCGAACTGTGTCTACGATGTCTCGTTTTTTTAGATCTCAAACTATTTTAAGATTTTTACTTTTGTCTGGATTTTTTGAGGTCCCTTTTATTTGTGGGTTAGCCTAGACACGTTCCTAGTGCGCCCATAGGTAAATTGGTATAATATAACGTATATTAACGTCCCATACACAATAGGCTAGATCTGGCGCAGACTTTAATTAACAACTGATACAATAATGCCAAGATTATTGAATAGAAATGAAAAGATGTATCGTCAGTAAGAATTGGATTGGTTTCATCGACTAAAGCATAATAGAGAATAAACGAGGAATATTATCATTGCCACTCCATGGATCAATATACTGACCTACAATAATATTATGGAAATGTCTCAGGAAGTTTTTTTCGTAGATACGCTGTTAAGTTTTGGGCTATATTGTTAGATTAGGTTAGGTCATAGAAATTTAACTTTTTGTTTGAACCCGCAGTCGCTTTCGCTTTTGCATACAATTCTAGTTTCTTCATAATTATATTTATCAATAGAATGTAAAATGTTAATAGTTAGTGCAAACTAAAAAGCAAACATTTTTTCATAAGTGCAATATGCAAGTGTATTTTTTAAAGTAAGATGACATTATTTTTAGCGATTTTTTTTTTGTACAATATATTTGTCATTAGTTGAAATTATTTTTATGAAAGTGAATATAATCTCAAAAGTGCGAATACTTACAAGCATTAAGTTTTAACTAGTCCCTTGATGTTTTATTCTAAAAGCAGTATAAACACGTCATAAAAGGTATCAGTAATATTTGAACACACTCACGTGTATATTTATATTTTTTTTTTAATACTTAAATTTTAACAAAAAAAATATTCCACATTTTCGATTTCAGAAGATGTTTGCGATCTTTTGTGATTTTTACACTCGAACAATGCAAAGAATATATGCACATAACTTACCATAGCAATGATATTGTTCAGTGTATGGAGATCCTATTCAACATGGACTCGGTTCGTTCGCGAGAGGTTCGCATTATACATGGGGCAATCCTTTATTTTCATTCCAAGAAACTTTCTGTATACGTTGATTCAGTGGAAAGATCATTCCGACGCGCGTTATTGTTAGCCGTGAAAAGAACTTTAAAGAATAGTTGCCATTTTAAACTTTTTACTCAATCGTTTCGCAAACTGTGCAGCGTCATAAACGAACACTGGATTCTGTGTATCACGAGTGTCAAATTACTTCAATCTTTGATCTATTAATATATACTATGAAATTAATATTGTATTAATCATCTTTTTCAACCCTCTATTGTATTACCATTGATAATAATTACATAAAATAATTGTCTGCCTGATAGTGAGTGCGCTTCAGTGTAGAACGTTCGACGCCCAAATCCCTCAGTCACTAAAAAATCAAAGATTCTGTACTGAATGCCAAATGAATTGAGCGATTGCATAACAACCCATTCTCATTATGAACAATATATCAATTAAATCTACACGTTGTCGAAATCCCGCATTAGGACCGGACATGTTAAAAACATAACTTATATATAAAACCTAAATGGACGACTTATATCTAATTGTTTTTTAAAGCATGTTTCAAGTGAATCTTTGTCAAGTTAATCTTTCTAAAACTTTTTGAACTAAAAACAAACTATAAATTAAAAAGGCAAATAATCAAATTTATAGTTTTTTTAATGCCATAATTTCATTAAAATCAAATTGGTCACGGTCTTGGTCATTAAGTTGGTCTATTCCCTGACATCTGACGAGGGTTGACTTCATCTCGTCGACCTTCACCCTCCACCTCCTACTTCTTCATCGTCGACAGCGTTAAAAAACAAAAGCAAAAAAAAGAACGATGTTTGAGACAGCCAACGAAAATCATCTTCATGGCGCCATATATTTAAATGGATATCGCCCTCACTGACAATTGTACGTAATTCTTTCCTCCCACTGAATAGGTTCTTACTTACACTTCACAGGATCTCAAAACTGAATATAAAAAGTTGACAGGTGAATTATCTCCCATTGTAACAACGCATACATACTCAGAATACATGAACAATCAAAGTATTAATACATGCATGAAAAATAGATTTCTTCTATGACAGTTGGATAATTTATTACATATAATCGGGTCTCTTTTTGCAAAGTTGTGAAGTTATGCGGTATATATTCCATGAAAATTCGGGATTATCCGTTGTAAGTATATACTTTACAATCACTATCGTTACCCTTTTGTTCAACATGCACGATGTGAAGAAACTGAAAATAACAAAATTATTGCCAACTGAAATTTGTTTCTCTTAGCACTACGAGGTATTAACTCGGTGTCAGCTTGCGTGAGAAAAATATTATTTAGTATTACATTTTTCATAGTTTGACCTCGATGCAATCTATAACGCGATTATAATCTATTCTTTATAATATACCCTGAACTGTAAGCGTCAATTATTACACCGAGTCTTTCACTCGCATGCATAATGAGAAGACGGATTTGGCCGATCCATCAATTGAGATTGATGGACTGGACAAAGCCCAACAAAAATGGCCGTCCTGCTTATGATATTATCAATGCATACTATAATTCAAGTTACTTTTGGCTTTTCTGGAACGCGAGAAGATATGAATGTTCTAACTGCAGACGATGTAAAAATAATCAAATTATATTAATTGCCGATCGATTTTTGACTTTTCATCTAAGTGCTATAGGAAGTTTATTTGAAGAAACCAATTTGTAAACTAAAGTTTAAAAAAATAAATAAAATCGTACCATTATCTCCATATGAGCTACTTATAATAACATAACAAAAAAAATCATCATAGATTTAATGTTTAGGATTCATCTAATGAGCAAAAAGTAACATTAAATTTCTTACCTAGAAATAACTTGGCTCAACTCCATAGACCTGTTCACAATATCTACCGAATAATTGTGAAGAAGCTCTTATTGTCACACTAAAATTATAAAAAACAGTATGTATTTTTTTTTAATAGTATATTTGTAAATTTAACTAAAAAATATTTTAATACTTTTCGACATAACCTAGAACATCAGGCATCGTAGGTATTTTTTGAAGACGTCAAGTAAAGTATGTACTTCAAATATAGTTTATTTTCTATGCCTAGTTGAGTTACATGTGTTTAATTTTCACAAGGTGTAGATTCGGTATAAGATATGAACAATTTAGGAATTATGGAAATCGTAAAATTGCATATGCATAACATTCTCAATAATTGATTAGTTATTAAATATTGTTACAGTGAATTTGTATATGTAATTTTTTTTTTAAATTTAAAATGAATGCTTTTTTTCAAGTTTATTACGTAATTAAGTGAATTGCAGTATTAAATGCAATAATACTATTACATTTACCTAGATGCCCGAAAATTTTATTAAAAAAAAATTCTGTTATCTCTTGATTCAAAAATACGATTATGCCAAATAGTATAATACTATTACGAAATATATTGAATAGTATTACCGTTGATAATATATTATTGTAGGCGGTTACGGCTGTTATTTTTGTTGCCTTTACTTACTTCGTTAGACACTTAAGTTATGAAGCATTAGTCCAAGTTACATCTATTTCTCGCTTTCTTTACGAAGTGTTGGCGCTTGAGCATCCCTATTCTGAAGTGGTCGCTGTCAGACAGACATCTCGCTCGGCGCCTGGAAACCGCGGAATGGGCGTTCTCAGGTTCGATTCCATTTGAGGTGCTTTGTTGTAAGCTGCCTTACTATGGACGCTGTCAGATCCAAGTATTATAATAATAAAAAATGTTCATTTGCCACATTCAGAACAGAACAACAGATAGAAGACGTGAGATGGATTTGATTATCAGAAGGGATTATCGCGATAATTCTTATTGTTGAAGAAAAAAAAAAATATTGAATAAGTCTTAAATAATATTATTCAGCATTTTGCTCACGTTATGAGACCGTATAATTTTAAGGTAATCATTTTTAAAAAAATATAATACAGTTTGATATAAAATTAATAATTATGTAAAAAACCGACGCGACTGAAATATTTTTTCATGTTAAAAGTAAAATGCAAAAAAAACTTACCAATGTGTTCTATGTCGTGAAATTTAATCAATTCAATTTTCTGTTAAAATTAACACTTGTAGTACATCGACAGTCTATTCATTGTCAAATACATCATATTATGTACACTATTGACATTTCAAATAATTATTGTATATGTTCATTAAAAAGCACGCTTCCGACATACGCGTCACCGAGTTCAAAGACAGGCTAAATTTTGATAATCAGCATTGCCTCCACCTAAAAACAAGCAGTACATTGGGATTAATTATTGTTTGACATTAACATATTTTTTTTCATGTTTTTTTCACATTTTTGAGCGTTTTCATGTTTAGCGGTTTCCACCGTGCTAAGCGTTTTATTTTTTTTCAGAATTTCTACAGTTGATATTTATTTTGTAAAGTTGTAAGGAAATTATTAACTACATATTAGTGATTTAAAATACAAAGCTTGAAGCTATAATAAAATTAACAACATAAACTTTTATTCGTGCTGTTTCTTTTATACATCATATCCACTCCGAAAGATGAGCATTTGGATCTTCATAGCGTAAAGATATCCATTCACGAAATCACGTTAAAAAAAAGACAGCACTTGTTCTAAACATTTACAATATTAAGCGCGAAACAAATATAACATTCTTTCATTCTATCTTTTTTATCGTGTCCGCTCCTAAAGTGGAGCATACGAATATACACAGTGCGAGGATCTCGACTCCGACCGTGGAGTATATAGATCTCCGCATTATGAAGACATGTCTTGACAGATATTTTTTACGAGAATTGTTTGTCAGACGATTGCTCAACACAACCAGCGTTGAGTTCTGCATTTTTGGATTTTTTTTAATTCGATAGATATGGGAATAAAACCTGCGTTCTCCGGATCGCAAGCGGCGTAAGTACATTTACGCTACAGGGGAGACTATCTTTCCATGTATTTAAATACTATTTAATAAAAAAATTGTTTTAATAAAAATAAACTCAAGTAAACCTAGAAGTTATATAAATATTGTATGTATTGTCTATATATATTGTAATTTATAAAAGCAACATACTTTCCTAAATATGTTTCGATACGTAAATAACCTAACCTGTCAAAATAATACTTCGGCAATTTTTGGGAGTGTATCGCAAGGTAGACAAAAATCTGGATGACAAAAACTACAAACTTAGTAAACTAGTATGTTATATTAATTTTTAACGATGACACCGCTGTAGTTTAACGTTTTAAGAATTTAAATCATAGATTCTCAGTATTTTTTAGCCGTCCACCCCCTTTGCGAAAATAAATTACTCACGTTTTCATCGTACTCAATTTCATGTTTTTTCACTCGCCTAATGCAATTATTAATTTATTTAATAAGGTGCCAGGGTCCACCAAATTTCCAACCCCCCCCCCCCCCCTCTTAATTCCCCCAAATGCTCCTGAACCCACTACCGCCCCCGTAGGCACCCCCAGCGCCCACAGTTGTCGGTCCCGCTCACTTTGTAGAACTTATGATATAGATGATTTAGTTATACATTAACCATAAATTACCTTTAAAAATATACTAACAGTAAAAACAAAATGTCTACATGGACAAGATATTGCATTTTTCACTTAGTTGGGCAGTATACTTCTGTTGAAATAGTAAAATAGCGAAATCAGTATAAAACATTTGCCAAAAGGTATTATTGGAATAATATATGTATTTAATATTAAAGTTCTATTTCTAGAAATTAATGGTTGAAAAAAAATCAACATTATCGCACACTAAATTAACTTACGTTAAAAAAGTGTTTTGTTGGACATGATATTGTTAGCACATCCTAAAGTATAATGTTCAAATTTATTTATTACTTATAATGTAATTGTTCAACTATAAGCTCAACCGATTTGTGATTGAAAATCAACCAGTCAAATGGAAGCATCTCAAAATCCAGGCATTTATGCATGGAAAGAGTTACGAAAAGTAAAATAAAGGCCGTCCTCCGATTCTAATATTTTTCGACGCGTTTTGAGGAGCCAGGCTTCGTGGAACCAACTGTGACAGGCTCACCGCGTCGAATCCACTGGAATGAATGTTAAATTGTTTTTTTTACCTCGTGCCGTTGGGGTGTTGGAATTGGATTCAGCAGGATCCAATTTATACCTCACTGAATTATTACTATCATTGTTGCTGTGCTTTTCAAAGTTTGTGGTCCCAGATAACCAATCTGCTTTTAAGCGTTTTACACATAAATCATATCATTAATGTCTATTTTATTTATGTCCCTGCGGTTAGTTGCCCACAAATCCTGTACATTGAATTTCCACATGACAACAGAAATATTTCTTAATATTTCCTGCGTCAGTAAAAATATTATTGAAACTACATATTTAAATACCTCTCTGCTATGACTGTATTATTATTATTATACACAAAATAAAATTTAATACATAATTACGAATTTTTAATAAAAATTAATAATTCACAATACATACTGATTTCATTCGTTGAGAATTTTATTATTTTTAATTGAATTTTGGTGATTTCTTATTACTCCGCCACGGTGATCGTGTTTATAAGCGCGTCTGTAGATAGGTAAAAAATACAGATATAATAACCAATTAGTTAGGTCTTTTTCAAATCTTTGCAAAACATAATCTGTTAGTTAATTTGATAAGTATTCATCTTGTAAGATATACATGTGACTAATTTAAAGCGGACACGATTAAAAACAGTTACCGCTTCAATTTAATAATAATACTCACTAGATATACCAAATTAATTTTGAAGGGATGAATTACATCATTGCTACCTTACTTTCCTACCCACTACTTGCCGTGTATCCACACCCATTATGCGGGCGTATACCGTGGCGTAATGACGAGGAGCTCTTAAAAGTACCAGAAGCGTCACAGGAGCAGCTTACCGAGACCATGGTTGCATGCGTTAGAGTGTGCGTGATTCTTATTCCAACTAATTATGCTCTGTTAACATCTAACCTTGTTGAGAAAAAACATCGCTCGTCGTAAGATTTCGCATTTAAAAAAAAACAGAAAATTATTCTTTGTAGAAATCAAGTCGCAATGGCTGACCGGCCCGACAAATAGTCGAACCGACTTGAGAAGCTCCTCCCTTTCAACCTACATATGGTGACACTCCCAGAGAATGTGGTTGGCATCCTACAATTCGCCCCATAATCAAGTAGGAGATTCTATAAAACAAAACTGACAGAGCTTGGAGTCATAACCACCGTGACCCGTTAAGAACTGATGTAAATTCTCTCCAAGCGCCACGTTAGGTTTGGAAATAGCACATGTGATTGTCGGCCATTAGTGGAGGCGCTCCACGCTATGTTATGTTATGTTAAAATTTACGGAGATAATTAATATTGGACAAAGTTGCTATAACTATGGACAACTATTTGGGCTAGGTGCCGAAAGATTCCGCGCCTTCAAAAATATTAGAGATTCTATGAAAATGCTGATGGTATTGCCCTGATGGAACAAAAATTAGTTGTAAATGGTGAATGGATACAGCGGAAAGAAGAACGCATGTTCTCGGTGTCAGGATCTGTCGCAATAAATAGTTAAATAGCGAGGATCGGGGAAGTTTGCTTGAGGGACATGTGTTTGTTATAGTTTGTATTATATTGTTAGAGGATGATAACGTTGGTTTATCAATCTTTAATGAACCTAAAATATGTGACTTATTACGATTAGAGGGTTAAATTTCCGGATATTCTTTATTCCTGAGATACGGGAAGTTTAAAATTGGGTATTATTATTAGAGACTTACAGAGAGCATAGTAACAAAAAACCGAGAAATTTACAATAATATTCAATGCCAAAAATCCTCGAGATATTCAAATTGGTTTTCAATAAGTTACATTTAACGAGGAAAAACAAAACATAGTGAGATGGTAACATTTTTGTCCCGGAAAACGGAAATTTAAAAACACGGAAAACGTCCACTAATTAAAATCAACCAATTTTACGTATGAAAAAATTTAATTACACATGCGAATGAGCACTGTACTGTTTAGTACAATGTATACGCCAGAGTAATCGTTAAAAGTTGTAATGTTAAAACACCTTGTTCGCCTTTTATTTTTGTGGTCACATCTTGTTTCAGGTTAAACTCTTTCGTTTAATTAAAACGAATTTCGTTTCAATCAATTACAAACACGTCAATGCTGGTAATGCTACAGGCAACCGACGTCCATTTAAAGTTAGCGATTGTCGGTGTCGATAATCATTTCAGAAGAAGCTCTCGTCACATGCGCCCAATCTTTTTATAACACGTGCTTATCTCGTATATTAATTGATTTATAACATTAAAGATACATGTATTTTTTTATCCTAATATTACATTTTCAATTCGTAACAATGAATTTATAAGACCTATTACTATTCCATCATTTCGCTAATATACTATTCTACAGTTTGAGAAAATGTCTCATGAAATCATGAAGTCATGTAAAATAATCCAAACAATGTTATATTACTAAAAAATAATAAAACTTGTAACGTATTCACCTGTTTCAATTTGTGAGAGCGATACATTTCTTATTTGATACATTTTCTTTTACACTTGGCAAGATCCAAAATAATATTACTGCTGATTTCAGGACCAAACACTTTAAATTATTTCATGAAACTCAAGATATGCGTATGTTTACCAAAAATATTGTCTTTCTGTCAGCCTTGGGTTCACTTGAATCGTCTAGTAAAAATATCAAATGCTTTTAAAAATACACGAACACAAATCCATGACTAAGAAAAGTGGCAGTAATTTTTTTTACAACTATACGTGCCAAAGAGGTTTTTTTCCGGCTTAGTTAATATCTTATCTTAAAGCAGGATATTTATTTAAAGCTTTCTTAAAAACTATATGTACACAAAAATAAGTAAACATTTCGATAAACCGATAATTCAAAACAATAAAATTTATTTAAGTATTAAAAAGGGTAAAGAAACTTTCAATCTAAGCTTTTAAAAGTTCTTATTTGCTGAAATTTCAATATTTTCCCCCCTAAAATTGGTTACAATTTACCTGTATAATAATGGATTTTAATGATTTATACTAAACACCAATTGTTGAATTTACCTAAATATGATGTATCAAGTTATTATAAAAAAATGTATGACTTTGAAAAAAATCATCGATAGCCAAAAGTTTGCTACCCCTTTTCGACACCTTCATAAATTGACTTAATTGGATTGTTGTCGTAGACGGGTCTGAGCTTAAGCTCTTCAATTAAAATATGGTCGCCCACCTTCGCATTACTTAGATTTTTAAAATAATATTTAAAAAAATACCTCTAAATAAATATGATCTTCAATTGGTTCAATGCAAATCATCGCTGTGAATGATAAGTGATTTCAAAATAAAACCATTGCTTCGTTCCGTACCACAGTGCTGTTCAAATTAATGTAACATACAATGATCACCAGACTCAACCAACATCAAAACTCAATTTATGAGTTACATGCGTTTCAAGTGACTTCGTCCGCATAAATGCTTGGCGTTTGTTAGTGCATAAATTTTACTACTTAATACTTAATTACGTATAACTTACAATATATAGATGGCATTTTGAATTTTTCCTAGATAAAGGTCGTAATTACGAGATTGTAAGTATACCTTGATTGTAACTAAAAACGCATTTGGTGAATTTTTCGTTGACGGTAACGATATTATCAATCTTGTTTAATTTATTTTTTATTACGCGTGCTTGCAATAAGTCATATATTAATTAATAACAAAAGAATATAAATTAAATGAACAAAAAAAAACATATAGATAACAATGTAAATATAGTAGTAAACAGTAGTAGTAAAAAACCAAAAAAAAATAAAAATAATAAAGATAAACTACTAAAAGATTTGGATTTATATTCTATGATTAAGAAAAACAGCATCCACACATCTCCCCCTCACTCGGATGAAAAATATCAACAGCCGAGGCAATTTCGTTAAACATAACCATTGCCTTTCGTCTTCCACATTGGCATATAACTGGCAGGTTAGTTCTGCAAGATGGAATAAAAACAGCTGAGGTTTCTGTTTTATCAGGTTTTAGCTACCAACGACACACGTACTGATATTAGCGAGAGTGGCACAATTATCGATGCATGCACTGAAAATTATGTTGTCAAATACATCTCTCCTCAGTTTTATGGTAATAATAATTGTTTTTAGCCTTGACCAATGGACAATAAATAATTATTGTCCATTACATAAAATAAATATATAGTGTAAAATACGTTAATATTATGACAATACGTATTTCATTATTTCATGAAAATGTTTCCAGGCACTAGAGAAAATAAATTTTATCACATTATTATATTATTTTACCGCATCCAGGTTGTTCTTGCAATTGGTCTTTAGAATAGGTCTGTTATTTTGAATAATAATACAATTTCAATAAAGTTTTTAAAAAAATCTATTTTCGAGGTTCATTTATTTTGCAAATTTTTAATAGTAAAATTCTTACAGAACAGCGATTAACTAAAAAATAAATTGTACGGTCATTTCAAGTTATCCGAAATTAAGTTTCTGGCATACCAACTGGGTTGTATTTAAAAGCGTTTTCTAAATTAATTTAAAATGTGCTATCGATCCCACACAATATGAACACGAATTCGTGAGAATTCTATTCTATATAGCAGGTAAATAATGCGATAAAATATGATCGAAGCTTAACCTGTAACTCAATCTATTGTAGATTTTTTTATATGGCACTTATACGACCTCTTGTGAAAAATACGATCCCTCACTCCACGAGTCGACCTTTTTTATGGCTGAACACCAGTTTGTTAAGGAATAAAGTACCTACACAATGTTAAGTACCAAGATTTTTTATATCCTTTTCATTTTCAACTAAATCGATTCTATCATAAATAACAAGTTTTCGTGAATCGGTTTGCTAATAAAATATAATAACACAACCGAGATAATAACAAATTACATAATATGTATTTTTAAATCGAAAAACCTTTGCTTGCGACATTGATTAGTTAATTTTAATCATATTTCGACCTAAGTCCGATATTATAATCATAAACTATTTATAATTTGTATAATAAGCAAGAATCTATCTGATTCTTACATCTTGCCTTTCACGATCTTTAAATTATTTATTAAAATAGATGTCTCCTAATCAGTTAGTGTGAACGTACAGATCATTCGTATGTGGTATTTTCAAATATTTTCCACTATATCAAAATTTAAAAGAGAACATTTATCATTTATTATCAATTAATCACATAATTTGTCTTTCAACTTTTATTTTCA
The DNA here is from genome assembly GCA_022683975.1 of Rhyacophila evoluta. Lineage (NCBI taxonomy): Eukaryota > Metazoa > Arthropoda > Insecta > Trichoptera > Rhyacophilidae > Rhyacophila > Rhyacophila evoluta. Next base: position 4,315 of record JAGVSQ010001318.1, on the reverse strand, counting down.
ATATTTTTTAAATAAGTTTTTTTGCTGGTTTATATGCTAAACAGTAAACAGTAATAACCACCTCATATGTGGAGTCTGAATAGGCCTGTGTTTTTAATAAACACCTACCTATTCATATGGAGACTTACAATTGTCAATTGATTTCCAAGTTTAAAACCATATTATATATCGAGCACTATTAGCAGAGAAAGGTTGCGATTGAATATTTTCTTCATTAAATATCTTTTGTGGAATTGTGGAATTGTGGAAGTAGGGTGCTGGATGCTGACAATAAATCATATTACCGTCTACGAAAGATATAATTAAACTTTCAATGATCTTAGTGTGTTTATTGTATTCAAAATATGTGTAGGTGTGACATGTAATTTTTTCTTAATATCTGTACTGAAATGAATAAATTCATGGACCAAGAGGATCGAGATGATACCTATCGTGGGCATACAATCTGAATTTTGTATGCATGAGCTTAGTACATTCCTCTTGGTATTGTATTGTGCATTCAGTATTCTGCATTGTGGTCGCTACATTATAGAAAGAAGGTCTGCTCAATCCAATATCTTTTCATAACCTCTTTATTACGCAGGTGAAAATGAATTAAATAGTCTAATATATTCAACAACTATCGGAAATTCGTAATATAAAAATAGCAAAATGCTTCAACTAAGAAAAGAGACGTAAATTAATATTATTGTGGTTCGATATTCGTACTCAACATTGACGGATGTCAATTCCGTTAATTATTTTACTTAGATGTATAATGTCTCGCGCGACAATACACATAATACACTCAGATAATATGCTCTTCCTTATATGTTCGCACTTACCAATACATCGCTTAAAGCCGAAGTGAAGATAACTTTTACTAAATAGTTAATTATATACTCTGATTGATTAAAATCTATTTGTTTCAACACATATAAAAAACATAAAACATGTAAAAAAAACATGATAATTGTTAAAAAAATATATTTATAAATTTCTCTTGACATGTTTTAAGAAAATACTTGATCCATACAATTAATAACAATTAAAACAAGTACAAAATATTAACAAACAGATATGAAGTCACACTGTTGTAAAAGAGTAGAGGGATTTTCCTAATTTCTAGTCCTTTGCAACATAATGTCACGTCCGGACAACAAAAAATCAACCTAATACTTGCCTAGAGACTAGACTGACTAGAGTCACGAAGTGTATGACGTTTGCATGTAAAATCAATGCACTCAGTGACTGAGAATTCATATTATATACGCCTCGACAGTTTAGTGAAATAATAAAAAGATCTAATAATTCACATCAAATCAGTGTGCTTAATTTACTTTATTGATTAAATAAAACGCAATAATTTCTTTCATTACTAATTCATTCGCCTATTCATTTTATTTTAATTCTAGATCATCTCCCAAATAATCTTATCTGTACGGTAATAGGGTATTTAAAAATGAAAACACCTGTACGCAAAGTAAAATACTTTGGATCGGTTCGTACAAACGTATAACCGCTTCTTGGGATCTCAAACGAAGGTGTGATCTCTTTTGTTACGGGCAGGTATATAAGTAAGTCTGTACCTGGACGCACTATGCAAGTTTAAGACCCTTACATTATTATTTATTCTATGGCACCAGAAAAGATTTCTTCACTATCAATCAGTGGTATATTGTATGGCGATGACCTGACTGGAAAAAAAAATATTTTAATGTAGTTTTTCATTTGTATATTTTATCCTTACCGAGAGATATAAAACCTCATCAAACCTCAAATAAAAACCCATGTATACGAAGTTTTCAACACACAAATAAATCCTACCGAAAATCTTGTGTTGAAAGAATATCTTTTCAATAAAAATAATATTACCTACTATATTATTAGACTCTTATTGACAATCTTATTTTTTCTCAAATACAATCGACGAAAAATGAGTATTACTATATTAAAAGCTTTCCGTTTGATTTGGATTAAATATACCGTTGTCTCCGCGGTAACCGAGAGGTCAGCGTGCGCGCCTCACATCCGGGGAATGAGGATTCGATTTCCACACCTGCTGGGAAAAATTCTGAAAATGCAGGACTGTATACCAATTGGATTGAGCGAAAGTTTGACAACTAACTATCGTGAAAAATAATCTTTCAAGGCATGTATTCACATTGCGGAGATCTATATACTCCAGTTTTCACTTTCAGAGTTGTCATCTTCACACTGTATAGATATTTATGCTCCACTTTTTGAGAAAATGTGGTAAAAAAATACCATTTTAATTTTAATCGACGCTTATGGCGAGAAAACTTTGCACGGTCTGAATGTTACGAGCTTTGGAACAAGTTCAGGAATATGATCTTGATAATTTATTTACCAAAACAGTAAGTACCTAAGTAAGGTACTCTTGTGGTCCCGCGCGCCGTCGCGTCGAATTAACCGCGGCGCTTGGCCTTATCCCGGCGGACACATCTAGCGCCATAAATCTCGGCTCAGACTCTTCTCAGCCGCGCTGGCCCGCCTTTTGCCTCCTCCGAATGCCCGTTCCCGGACACCATGCCTCGCTGACTCCAGGGTGACCAATAAACAACGATGTTCAAACGGGAACAAAACGCAAGCATTGTTTACAAAAAATAATTTTAAAAAACTACCATTTCATTTTACAAACATTTGCTGTATGACGCCTTGACAGACTTTCACTAATATCTACCTTACTTGGTAACTGCCTCAAACAAGAAACGGCTAACAACGCCAATCTGTCAATGTCTCGATATGTCAACAATGTCGAATTTCATATGTTCCATTTAGGAGTAGCAACAGTGATTTAACCTTTTCATAATGTTTGAACCCTAAATTATTTATTTTTCTAAATGCATTCTATATACTAAGCCCGAATGAGTGACCTACTTTAGAGCAAGGCGTTGGGAACACTGAAAGTTGTACACTCCTGGCAATTCATAAATATATGAAGTTTGAATGTCATATTTTTTGAAAATACAGAATTTTGTTTATAGAATGCAGGAGTTTTTCGCGATAAATTGCTTGTCATTTTTTATCACGTTCATCATTCGCACTCAAAATAGATTTAACGCAAAAGGATTTTATGGATGACTTTTTACAATTTTAAAAGTTATTTTCTTCGTAAAAGTGCTGCGTTTGCCTTCAAAATGCTTTTAGGATTGAAGTAGCGACCAATATTCGAGCACTGTGAGGCATTGGTATGCTGAATTTAATCGTGGTCGTGCTTTACTTCATGGCGATATTCTTGAAGGAAATACGTCAACTGCGGTCGTTGAGGAAATGTACCTACTGTGAAGCGACTGATTGAACAAAACCGGCATATGACATACTAAAAAATGTGTGATCATCTACGAATTAGTGTAATAATTAATATTTTTGACTGATGGTGCTTGATGGAAATTGATTTTAAATTATAAATTATTTAAAACTGGAAAACTGGAAAAGAGCCAGTTTTAAATAATTAGTATAAGCTAAATTTAAAAGATTTTACTCAAAAGTTCAAAATTCAGAAAGATTTGTTGCCACTGGATTCTTCATCAACTGACATCAGTCTATAAACAAACTAGTGTTGATGCGAAAAACAATTTTGACCATGGGCGTCCAAATGCTGTTTATGACATCGGAACAGGAGACCACATATGGATTTATTGTTACGATTTGAAAAACAACAGTCCAGCGAATGAATCTTCAAAGGTGAGAACATATCAACAAAAGTTCAACAAAGCAGAAGCGTTGACAAACAAATTAATGATCGCGAGTTTTTTTCTCTCAAACGGATCATGTCTATATTGTGTCCCTAGAAAAACAAAGAACAGACAATGCTGAGTACTACACAACTATTTGTCTGCTCAGTTCTCTTGAAAAAGTTTGAAAGAAGCGACACGAACAAAAACAAATATTATTGTGTGAAAAACTGAACCTCGTATCATATCCCACTTAAAACCGAAACCTCGCTCCCTGCGACTTCTTTATTCTCTTCAATATCAAAATATTTTAGTAGTAGTGATGTTTTTTAACAAACACGTTGAAAACATGCCCTCAGATAAATGGGTCTCTCGCTTTGAAAAATGGTTTGATCAAATGAAAAAGTGTTAAAAATGTAACGGATAAAAAAGCAATAGATATGCCAGCTTCGTTATGAATAGTTTTATTTATGATTTGCACAACACTTTCAGTATGGCCCGCGTCCAAAGCAGTAGCCGTTTATCTTTTGAACATATCTTTTGCACATAAATATTATGATTGATATACGTAACACAGATTTTGGTATATTGCGGCCCTTATTGTTATAGAAGAAATTGATATTTTGATAAATGTGAAA
>JAGVSQ010001317.1:0-30159 GCA_022683975.1 Rhyacophila evoluta | reverse complement strand
TTGTAACATCTGAAAAGATCCTGGACGTACGTAAAACGAAACCTAGTGTTTGAAGACTTCATTATTTAACATTGACTTGTATGGTGCCAGATTGATTTTTAAAAATACGTTTACGAAATTTTATAAGTATAGTGCAAATTGTTTCAGCAGAATGTGTTGATGTATTATACCTGGCTTAAATTTATTTATTTATAGTTGCGTCGATAATATTAAAGTAATATTATTTTCTGTTATATTAACAAACAAATGTGTTGCATATCGTATGTGATGTTTTTCATGCATCTTTCTAAATCTAGAAGGTATCATATTTTATACTATAAAGATTTCGACAAATTATTTTTAACGAAGGTTAAATTTTAACATATATCTTTAATCGCTGGTCATCCAATACACATTTGAAATATGCTGATTTTTATGCAACTGTAAGATTTGTACTCGCGGTCTCCGTTAGCAAGTGATTCGCAATCCCAGTTACTTACTTACTCGCCCACCAAATCGAATTTGAAATGGTATGAATGAAAAGTTTTTTTAAGTGATCTTTATAATATTATGCAACTTTTAAAATAATTCAAATAAAAAGCTTCAGGTCGATTAAATCAATTCACTTATGGTAGCATACATTTGACCTAAAATAAATGAAAGAACTTCAAACGAGCTTTCGACATGTGCTTTTAATTGAGATTTTAAAAATGACGTCAGCTATTTTATGGAGTTGAAATTAACACACATATACTACATGACGCTTAGAATTATCAAGATGTACGAGAATGATGCAACTAAGGTCACGCAAGCCAAAGATCTTAACGTGATAAAGTCTTGAATCTGAAGTCAAGATCAAATCAAAATGTTACTAGTTTAATTCCTTTTCATCTTATTTTAAAGTCCGGTTCAGACTATGTCTAATAGTAAGTGGAGTAGCGAGTGATTTACCTATCACTTAATTTCGTGAAACTTATTTTAGTGAATAAAATAATTTGTTCACATTGCAGAGATCAATACACTCTATCTATATATTTTCACACTGTGTAAATCCATATGCTCCACATTCGAAGCGAGCATTGTAGAAAATATTGTATAAACAGAAATATGTAACATACGTAAATAAGTGTGTGACGTGACACGGGGAACAGAGTAAAGCTTTACAATGTAAAAATAACTAAGTTAATTAATTCTTTATGAAGAACAAACTAATAAAATCCCCGATAACTGAGTGTTTAGCGTCTATGCTTTAGAGCCGGAGATTTTAAGTTTATTTCCAAAAATAAGTAATTGGATTTTTAATTGATCCAAAAAATGCATAACTGAATAGCTATTGGGTTGATCAATTGACTGAAAACCAATTTTTGTGATAAATAAATATTCATGTTAAGGAGATCCATATGATCCGCTTTTGGTGAGGATATCTTTACACTGTGTAGTTTCATATATTCCTACATGGAGCATACATAGTAAAAAATTAACTTTACTAAAAACAACATATTTATACGTATCTCGCGGCTTGTTTAGTATTTAGTAAGAAGTGATGAGGACTAGCTACATGACCGAAAAACAATGTTGATTAAGTTGATTGAATGATTTTGCTAAATAACTCGATTAAACTTTCCGTGAACACACGTTTAAGTACTAAATTAATCTTTGCTCGATTAAAATGCCAGCCTAGTCTGAACCGGACTTTATGAGTAAACCGCTCAACCACGCATGGTTGTTTTTATTTATTACTCTTGTAATTTGAAATCACGAAAAGTGATATCAACAGTTTGAAAGATCAAGACACCGTCATAATCGGATCTTTCAACAAAACATAAAGCATCTAAAATAAATACAAAAGTTTTGATTACAGCGAAAAATAACATTGAAAAAACGTAACATATAATAGTGATGACGATATAAAGGTGATGTTTTTTTTATAATATATCCTTGAATGAATGCAGTGATTCACCATAGTATTTTTTATATTAACTTAATAGGTACCTATTATATTAAACCGTTACAAAAAAACAAGAAAGTATTATTTTACGTCATTTTGTTTCTGGAATAATCTTTTATTATACCGACACTTCCAAGAGAGACTAAAAAGTGATTCTTTACACTTATTTATATCTATCTATCAGTCAGCATTATCTATTTATAATTATATTATATATTGTTATCGCATTTTTTTAAGTGGCTTGAATTTTTTTTATAAAAATATAACGTTACGATAATTTTAACATCTATTTGTAATTGAATATAATCCTAAGGTTTTGCAAATTCCTTACGGAGTACGGTTTGAGGAGTTGGGAAAATATCGTTCATTTATAACCAAATAAACTTGATTTATATCATAATTAACACTATAAATTTACTTATAAAAGGAAAATCGTATTTGGTTTGGTGCATTTCACGGCTTTTAAAATTTGACAAGACGCTTTCTTCAAATAATAGACACTTTTTCGTGAGTCTTATTGAGGACTATTGTATCTTTTAAAACCACTTCCCGGACACGCCCGAGATAACACGGGTATTGAAAGTGTTCAAAAACGGATGCGCCCGAAATAACTTTTTCGTTATTTTTAGGTTTTTGACAGTGCAACTACCTAAATTTATATACATAAGAAAATGTAAACAATTTCCAAATAAAATAAATGTTTTTTTGTTATATTGTATCGTATTGTATAATATTTGTAGTGTATCATATTTCAAGGGATGTTTTAATATAAATATTTAATTATCTATCAGCACGCGTTGCCATGTTATTATTATAATTACATTTTATAAGAAGAGCATAACGCCACTTTATGAAATGTATATATTGTATCCTTTGTGAAATAAGATATTGTGCAATTAGAGCCGCCGAGCATACAATTATATTATTTAAAAAGCACGATTTCATCCACCCTTTTTAAGGGACTTATTTTGTCAAAAGTTGAACCACAATCGGTATGTTTTATGAAAACGGCGCGGGAAATGCGGGTTGGTTGTAAAGTAATTACTCGGTAGCAATACACAAAAGGGAAAGATTCTTTGATGATGAGACTTTCCTGTTGCAGTAGAAACCTGCTTTTCATACTTCGCCTTTCATTCACCTTATGAAAATGTTCTTTGGAGAGAAACCACGCTTGCGGTGGAAATATTGCGCGCTACCATCCGTTTCACCTTAGTTTCTATAGAGTGCTTCCCTCCTATCTTTTAATTAGTATTAAATTTTGAAAATGTTTATTACTCGGGAATGCGGTATCAAGACGCTTCTCGGACAACTCGGAATGCTTTTGATTCGAATTTGACTTACTGATGCTTTCATCAAAGTAGAACTTTGACTCGATGTAAAAGCAATTTGAAACATTTGAAAAGCTCACGTTTATGCTGATAAATTAATATTTATTCTCTTCCCTGTTTGTAAAGCCACAAAATAATAATTAATTGTTGCCAAAAAATATTTCAGAAAATTAAATATTAATTTAATATTCTCTTTTATTTAAAGCCAAATTATCACAATACATTTAATTTAATACATATTTTAACTGAGAACGATATGCAAATTCTATAAATGTAACTTGGTCAAGATGGTGTACAACATATTGTAGATGTAATGTAATATTATAAGGAAGTGAATAACATATTTTTGAAAATGTGATATGAATTGACAGAGTTTTCATTCAAACAACCATACAATATTATTAAATTATATATCCATAAACAAGTTAAAAGCAGACACAAATTTGAGTTGATATAATTGCCGAAAGACGAATCCTGGATCAGGAATAACTGTCAATATCTAGGGAATGTAGGTTCGATGCAACATTGAGTTCCTGTTGATTTGAACAATTGTCTGAAAACTAATCTTCGTGAAAAATTCCGTCAGAACATGTCTTCACACTACGTAAATCCAAATACTTAATTATCGGAGAGAATATCTTAACACCGTGTATATCCATGGTATGCTACAATTATGGGGCATACATGCGAAATATCAATTATTCGATTTAAATATAGTCAGTAATACGACCAAGGTCTTGGGAAGCTGCTCCTGGGACACTTCTGGCGCTTATGAAGAGCGCCACACGTTCGTTACGCCACGGTATACGCCCGCATAACGGGTGTGGAGACGTGGCGGGTAGTGGAGGGGAAAGCAAGTAAGTAATACGATTCAGAGTATCAATTGAAAAATACACACCCACGATATAATCTATATATTCTACTTGTCCTGACATATATATATTTTTATTTTTCATTGGAAATCATTTTAAAATTTATTTGAATACTACATAATAGTGATTTTGGTCACACTATAGCTCGGTATTGTCTTTTTCAGTTACGTAAAAAGTACTTTATTATTTTGAATTCTTGCACAAAAATGCCATATGAATGTGACGTGACGAACGTACTTTCACTCCACATACAAAGATGTCCATATTCGATACAGATAAATTATCTCGCTCATCTTTTTGTCCGCTCTTAAGTGAAAGTGAACAGTTGTATACACATATTGCGAAAGATATTTGTAAATGTGTATGAATCATGAAGTGCTTAAGGCTGGACCAAAAAATCGTCTAGTCTTTTACTTTTGATCGGTCACTCTTTTGCTGGGGATCGACCGCGAGCTATAAATAGACATGAAATGAAAATTAATAGAAATATGTCAATATGAGATATTTCAATTCATATATTCAATATGTATATATTATATACTTGTATCAACAGATGCCCAATGTCAATTGTATATTAATGCTTATTCAAATCGTAAGATTTTCAAAGTGTTAATTTGAAAAATATTAATCAAGTTATTCAATAGATTTCGTATCTATTCATCACGAGTATTTATTTATTTTAGCCCTAAGAATGAATTCCTAACGAATAAATGAAATTAAAAAAATATTTTATATTATAGAATTGACTTTTTAATTTACATTTACTAATGTAAGCATGCATTGGCTTCAACAATATGTACGGCTTGAGAATACTATTCAGGCATTGTTCCTTATTAGTTTGGCTGTGTGAGAATCCTCATCATACGTACATCCGTCTATGAAAATGCAACAAATTAAAATGCAATGTAGAAAGAGCATTAAATTCTTTCCATCATACCATTCACTTTTACGCATTACCCTTCAAATATGCTCTTTAAGAATTCATACAACGTAAATAAAAATGTATTCTTAATTTTTTTCATGAATTGCAATGCAGCTTTGGGATATGAGCACGAAACCTCCGGGGCACGTAGTCACTGAATAATAATATAAATACATTCAATAATGTATTAATTTATGATGCTATTGTATAATTGCGTAAGTGCCATCAAACATGGTCGTTTTTGGCAATGTAACGTCTAATGCAACATAATAATAATAATACACAGCACCGTTTATGAAATGTATGCAATTCTTTTAAAAATATAATATTAATCTTGGCAATGATTCTTTTTCTACCCACTTACTTCCATTATTTCTTAATACCTGAAAAAAGTGCATTAATATTTATAATTTATGTCAGGGTCCTAGTTTTCATGTAAATTAAATCCATGATGCATGTAATAATCAGCTGTTTAACAGTAATAGCTTTTTTAGTAAGTGTTAATCATAAAGATACCATCAGTATTACAATTTGTAGTTTAAAGTTTAGTATGAATCAAAATCATTTTTTTTAAACTTTGAACTATCACATACCAAACAAATTAAGCGGTTTAGTGTATTGGGTTTCATACGAATCGGTTTCAAATACGTGTTCTCATCTTTATACCAAAACGAAGATTTTATCTCTATACGTATCAAATATTACGTTAGATCAGATAGGTTCTAATATAATTACTTAATCGTATTAAGTATGATTGGAACATGTAATGTTCCTCCAAACTTTACAAATCCTGTTTCTGTATTATTCAAAGATCTAAAACAATTAGTAAATATGTGTGTATTGTGACTAGAGCAATTGCATATCAATATTTAAGTTACGTAATAGTTTTCAATATTAAAACCTTTTTTGCACACTCAATTGTATGTATTGTATAATATTTTTACCATAAAACTGCTATTGAACAGTGACGTTTTCCTCATTAATGATAAATTCGAGTAGAAAATTGGTTTTGAATAAATTTGTTAATTCAAAATTTAAAATTAAGACGTGAAATCAATGATGCATCTGTTTTTTCATACAATAAACACATTGAGTTTTAAATCTAACAAAAAAACTGTTGGAAAAACTTAATATTAACAATTCAATTTGAAAAAAGGTAATTTATTTTGTTTATATTTATTTAGTTTAACATGCCACCTTATCATAGATTTATAGCTAAATTAGATATTCTATAAAATTATTGGTAATTCATTTAAAACGCTTAAAAATTGATATATGTTAAAAATGCTGATTCAATATTGATTGTGTTGAAAGATAATTCTAAATTTTCTTTAATAACAATATCTCAGCAGTTCTAAGTTAAGTTTTATGTCGTTAATATTAAATCATTAAGTTTTACAGCAAACAATAGAAAACTTCTAACAAAATCTGTTTCAAAAATCAATATATGATTGCTAAATCGAGCACTTAACAAATAAGATTAGCAAACGATTGTAATATAGAAAACACTTTTTGAGACCTTGCATTGAAATTTAATTTTAATGTCAAAACCTCACCAATGTCATATTCAACTTTTCCAAAACTTAGTTCAACCTAATTAGCCCTAACTTAATTTATCCTAGAGTTGTATTTAGATTTAACAGAATCGTTTTATATGGACAAATTAAATCTGCTTTAGTTAATTTATTTTATTTATCCATAATATATATACTCAGCAAAAAAAATGTATGTTTATAATTGCTTTATATATTTGAATTTTATAATAAGTACCCAAATTTATAAGCAACAGATAGACAAAACTAATGATTGGCCACTTAGGTTTTTATATATGTAATCAATCACGTTAAATTGCGTGTAATTTTCCTCCCACACAAACAATTCAATAATATACTATTTTTTATGAAGCTTTTTCGCCAAAGCTTTTTATGTACGCACATTACAAGTGTTTATTATTTTATGGCGATCATCTCATTCTGTCAGCTGAATATTTCGTTTATAAGTATATAATTGCACCATGTTATTTTAATTATTATTTTATTTTTTACAAAGTATAAGACTGTTTCCTCATTGATTGATAATTGTACGATGTTTAAAGGACATTCATCATATTATTTTTTAGTATAATTATTGACAGCTGTTAAGTTTCGATAAATTACAGTACTAATCGTTCAATGTTTGAAATAATAATGATACAAATATAAATCGTAGCGTGTAACAGATATTATTTATAAGAATAAAATATAAAAATATTTGATATATTGCGTGTTAAATATTTTTATAACGAGTCTAAGGTCAGTGTGCGTACTTATTTTTATTTAATAATAAATATTATATATCATAAATATAACTCATTTTAAAATATTGATAATTTAGTGCCAATACAATGTATGTACAGTTTTTATCAAAATTAATGTACGAAAAACGTCGTCTGTTATATATAGTATATATTGATAATTATACTGTCTATCCAAATAGGGTATTTAAGAATAATTGTCTCGTATTTTTTTATACCATGTTCGCTTCCAAAGCGGAGCATATAGATCTACATATTGTGAAGATATCAGCTCAGAAAGGGGAGTATATGGAGCTCCGTAACGTGAAGACGTCTTGTCAAGAGGCATCTCAAAATTAAAAAATCATCTCAATAAAGTGCAGTATTTTCGTTGGTTTAATTTAACTTTTTGGCTGCTATTTTCTTGTGTTTTTCTTCTTCAAATTCTTATGAGAAATGGTGATATTATTTTTGATAAAAAATTGTTTATTTTTCATATGATGTCTTCCTTATTGATTGTAACGTGAAATTAATAAAAAAGGCATTAACGCAATTTTTTTTTTAATAAATTGTTGTTCTCTGTGATTATGATTTGTCATGGTTTTGTATTTAAATAAATTAGACTTTTTATAGTGAAATTTTCCAAACGTTTTGATACTAGACAATAAATTGTAAATTGCATACAAAATATATAATCTAATATATGCCTACCTTTTCAACATCAGTAGAATTGTTTTTTTCCTATAAATTGTAGTGAAAATGTATTATTAAAATTATCAGGCTGTAAGTAATGAGATAATGATGTTGTAATGTCAACGTAATATTAGAGTCTCACATAAATTTTCGTGTTTTTTATTTAAAATATTATGTATAGAAAATAGCGTAACATGTTGTAATATAGCATAAAACAGCAGGCAGTTGAGACAATTCCCAGGAAATGTAAATTTCAAAATAACATTCGCTAAAAAATTACTAACTATAAACAAACACCTAAATAAAGTCGGTAGCAAAACTATAATGACAAACGAGTGTGTTAAAATTGTCTAGTGTTCACATGACAATCACAAAAGCGTTATTACGTTAGCCGAAAAGCCTGCAAATTCATTGACCCGAAAATTGCTCAGTACACTTCGAGATTAGAGAAGTTATCTGAGACAATGAACGCATTGCCATACCAAAATCCTTTGTGTTAATTATTGTTGTATGATATCGTGGGAAGTTTGATTGCGAGGTGTTGGTTTAAGTATTGTAATATGTTGCACGAAGACAAAAGTGACAGTGGGCGAGCAGTATTCATTTTATCGTAGTTTGCGAAAGATGTCTATTTACTACCATTCTGGTTGCAAGTAATCTCCACCTTCTTATCACAGGAATGTATCTCTATGAACAAATCACCGAGAGATGATGTCTTTTTGATTCCGTCGTTATATTCTAGAAAATACAACTGAATACAAATCAAATACTTTTGTATTAAAGTTCACACGAACAACGAAGACTGTGTCATTTATCGAATATGGGAAAATAACCTTAAAATAGTTTTTGTTTTTATTATTAAATACCATCGCTAAGCGCACGCATTAGTTTTATTAATTTTACAATAGTTCAAATATTTATACGTCCTGAATTGTTTTATTGCCTAGGCTTTTTGTCATTATCATGCCATATGCATAAAAAAGTTTACAGAAAAAACCTTACTGAAGCAAAATTTGTGATAAAATAAATTTCATTTTATTATGTATTATTTGTCTCCCGAGTAGCGTAGTTGGTAGCGTACACGTCTAGTAATGCGGGAGATGCGAGTTTGATTCCGATATCTGTCGGATTTAAAAAATCAAAAATGCAGGAGTGGATGCCCATTGGGTTCAGTAATTGTCTGACAAACAATTCTCATGAGAAATTATCTATCAAGATGTCTTCAAATTACGGAGATCCATCCTTTGGCGCAAACATGGTATATATGTAATATATAATTTGGCTATACTGAATGTTGTAAAATTGTTTCTAATTTTACGAATTCATCTCTGGTAGGAGGTATTTCCCGACAGTATCAGGGAGATTATCATAATTTTACTTTTTTTAACAGTTCATTCTTTCGGTTCAACAAAACAATCGTTATTCTGGATGTTTAGTTAGCTTGGTGTTTGTTTTATAAATATTGGACTTGTACTCGTCATTAAAATCAATGCATTAAATAAAAGTTAATCTTGAAATTGTTTAAATACATCTCCTATTACAACTAGCTGAATAATTTTGGGTCTTTATTGGAATACAGATATACAGTAGTAGCTTGACAGTGGGTTGTAAATTTTTTCATATTATGCCATTCAATTAATAATTGCATTAAAGCTTGTATCAGTTTTATAATAAGTATACTCACATTATGCTTTTTGTTCGTATGTAATTTATAATGAATTTGTAAACAAGTTTTTGAAAATCAAAGTAGAAAAAATTAATCATTTGAATATTGCGACATTTAGTGTTCGGCCTTGTCTTATGCTGCAACTATATTACTCAATTAGATAATATGTTTTATTTGACAAAAAATATTCTAATTTACTTACAAAAGTGACATATTACGAATGTAAAACGTCTCAAGTGTATGTTTTGTTTTGTTCCGCAAAACCACACAGGCGACATAAACACTATATTTTAAGTATAATGTACAACAACCGATTACAGGTTTTCATATTTTGTGTATGTGTGTATGCATTAATATATGACTTGATGATCGAGTCAGTATTGTTTTATAAAACATTGAGCTAGTAATATTTGTTATATACTAATTAACACTCTCATTGAAATCAAATATGATACTGTATATATATTTTTTTTTCAATATAAATTTAAGTTAAATTTACATTTTAAATATCATAAGCATGTAATTACACATTTTAAATTAGGTTTTTCGCTTATTGATATCATCCAACTGGTACTATGTTTTATGAAATGAACACGCGTTGGATAAAGACAACATTGTGTAATACGCAAACGATACTTATATAAGGTGGCGTCGTCAAGTCTTAATGAAACGAATCATCTAGGAGTGGTTCCATTGAGTACTCTGAAACAGTGTGTAATGTTAAAATGATCTAATAATTTCTTCATTGCACTAAGAAATATCGCTTTGAATTAATATTCTTTTCACGTTATTAAAAAAGTGATTGCACTTTGTCCGTCGCAAACGTATAATAAATTTCTCCCAAATAGTAATTTATTATTAATTAAATTATGCGTGCAATGCTTAATAACGATCACTTAAAATCAATCATACTAAAATGAAAGTCATTCATCTTTCATGATTCGCTTTCCATTATAAAATAACTTGTGACGCCCGTCGATTTAACTTTGCGAAATTGTTATTGTGCCGCAGATCGACCCACGCCCATGTTAATTTTTTGGGGATTTATTGTTTTATGAATCAATAATGACAACATCACTATAATAAATGTCTATGAAAACTGTGGCGTATGTGGATAACCTAATTGACTACAGATCATGAACACAAAATATTCTCTCCTACCAAATTCATTCAATTATCTCGTAACAAACAATACACAAATTATACCGTTATGTATAATATATAGCTACGAAGAAACCAAGTTGTTTATTGAGTTATATTTTAGGCGAGAAGTTCATAAGTAACTAGCCAACAGGTAAAGTAAGTAATAGCACCTCGTGTAATCTACACTTTACATGCTATGAATGTCTGGACTTAAAGCTTTGTCAGAGCTTTCAAAAATGGCATATGCAATCAAATATATGATTTTGATTAAAAACACTGGAAAAAATCATTTACTCCATACTAGTAAAGTTGCTTCTCTCCATAGAATAATCTATATATTATGTATGTACGTCCAGCAGCTGACTGAAAACCAGTATAATGTAACATAATATACATATCATTTGCTAATTTCAAAATGTATTATTGTGATAAAAATATGGAAATGGAACTACAAACTTCAACTGTTAACTTTAAAATGCAACAAAAAATTTGTATCTCTTTAGCTTATATCCGTTAATTAAAGTTAAGCATTAAAATAGTTTACAACACATGAGTTTAAAGAATCGTTTCATTATTCTTTACCCGGGTTTTAACATAATCTATCTTTTATAATCATTTGTGGTGATTTTCATCCTAAGTGATTAAAAACGAAAACGGAATTATTTCAGTTATTTGCAAGATATTAAGTCAACGGTGTTCATTCAATCAAGCATGATTTAATGGTTCAAACACTTTTGCATCAAATATCAGTCGTACGAAAAAATCCTCAAATTATGTACATAAATCTAGTTTATAATAAATTCTGCCATAGTATTTAATATTCTTTTATTGTTTGAATGTAATAAAATGCCTTACCTAGTCTGATATAACAAGCGAAGCGAATTTATAATTGTTACAAGTAAAACCACAGTGAAAAAAATGTATTGTAAAATTAGCAACGAGTAATTTGAATTATTATTTGAAATACTTCAAGCCCTGATAACTGAACTATTACAGAAGCGTTAGAATATTCAAATTTACTGAAGCAAATAATTAATTGACCGAGACAAATGCTCACTCTTGCGAAACGGACTGACGTCGGCAATACTTACCTACTTCTCAGAAATAACTCAATTTTCTTTCAATAACACTACTTTTACAGTGCACTTAGAATTTGCCAAATCATTTTCAGTTTAAAGTAACGTGGACCAGTATAATATCATTAAAAACACACATTTTCGCGTAGTTTCTTGGTATCGGAGATAATTTATGCGGGTCTAGTCCGATGTTATTTTAGAAAAGCAGCCTGACCTAACCTAACATAAGATAATGTATGTAAATTTTTATGGTATTTAAAATCAAATAATATAAAAGTGTAAGAAATGCAAAATGCGATGGGAACTAAAAGACGACTTCTAACGCAGATGTCAATCATACACTGTGTGACCGTTCAGAATGTTTCTCTTTTTCCTTCTGAGACGTAATACCATCATTAAAATGATAGATCGACAGTACCTAACACACACATCATCATGGGAGTTTCTACTGTTTTAGTGTTATAGGTGCATTTCCTTTCCAGTCCAACTAATGCAGTTTTGATTTTACGAGTCTTGTCTTCAATTAAATAATCCACATATTGGTAGCAAATAAATACCAACATTATTGACGTAATAAATTTTTCATTCTAACAAAAAATAAATAGAAAGAACGGTCACCTTATAATATAATGTATAATATAAGGTATTTCTTTTTAGCGAGGTATAATTTTAGCACACGTAGTATATCAAATAGTTTTTTTTACATTGGATAAATGCTTCCGGAACACACGGTAGACTTGAGGTAAATTTCCGTTTCTTGTCCGTACATAGGTAGCAGTTTCGTTTTCACAAGCTATGTAAGAAAATAATAGTTTTGCTTGCGCTAATTGGAAACGCAAACGAGAAATAATAATATTTCACCATACCAAAGTTTGCGTTCTCATAGAATGTACCAATTATCACTTCACCTAGAATAATAATAAAATATAATATTTACAGTTACGACCACTCAGATATTCTGCTGTCACCACTAAAGAATACCTTTTTATCAACATAAATATGTATAAATAAAATTTTCTAAATGCTTTTATTTACTTTTTTATAACAAAAATTTCATGACCTAAGAAAATCTCCTTATATTCAATCGTCGTTTACTCTCTCTTTTTTGTATGATTATATACTCGTTCGTTATTATTAGATATCCCCAAATTAGTCCCATAATCCTATAAGTTTAATAATTTGATCGCAAGTGTTCAGTTATTTTTTTAATTGTTCGTAGTTTTTATTAATAGTGACTGAATTAGTACATGATGTGAATTGTGAATAAAAAGATAAATAAAAAGGCGTAATGTGTCCAAATAACTTGATTCATTATATTTTAGAAGGACTTGGTAGGCATAGCGGTTTCGAAATATTATGATAATAAAACTTAAATGATAGTTATTAATTTAATATATTAATTATGTTAACAGAAGAAGAACTCAACTAACATGTAAGCAGTTTTCTGGATCGAAAAAATCCACCCTTATAGCTTATATATAACATAATTATAAGAATATTACTTACATATATTTGGAAATAAATTTAGGACAAAAACAAGGAACTGGAAATGATAAGCTTGCAACAGAGTGAGGCTTAGTTTTTTTATTTTAATTCTTTTAAACTGAAATTCTAATAGTCATGTTAACATTATTTTTGGTTAAAATGTAAGGTCTTTCAATTTCTATTGTCATTATTTAAATTGGAGTATACGTCAGAGAGCTGTTTTTAGTATGGAAACGTGTAAAATAGTTGGTGGCAAATTATGAAATGAATCTACTCTAATCATCGGGTTTTAATTCGTGATCTACAGCATATAATTATAACATTTGACTACATATTAAGAACGCTTATTAAACTCATTGCAAATATATGTGGCTAAGGTGACCTAGTATACTCACAAAAAATAGGGCAAAAACTCCTAAAATACCTTATCAAAATGATAATGAGACTACATAAAAAGTTGTCAGTCCTGAAAAATATTTACACAAAGGTTCTATTAAACTGTTTTTTTAAGGAATTTTATCAACACCTGCCATATACAAAGCACAAAATAATTACATTAAATTTAATTTAGTATAATAAAATAAAACCTAAAGATTGTAACGATAAACGACAATCGTTTAAAATGGCAATTTTACAATAAAAATAATGCAAAAGCTACTAATCATATGCGTAATTTTAGGAGATTGTAGATTTTGTTCACTTGTTCGACTTGTTTAATAAGTTTTTTTTGGCAGGTTAATTGTTTCTTAATATATTCCTAAATATAAATTTTAAATGAGTACGAAAATACGACATATTATTTAATGTGTTTCGCCAAGTCATATGAATATTAATATAACTAGTGGTACCTTTTCAAAGACCACCTTATTTAAATTAAAAACATACCCTCAATAATATAAAACGGTCTTACAGTATTTGCATAGTAGAGTAATTCTCATTCCAGATACGTATAGTACTTCTATTAATGTGAGACAAGCATATTGAGGGCAAAGTCCTCTAGTCATAAAGCAAAATTCAATATGGAACAACTGTGAGTATTAGATTCCTAGAAAACTATCATGCATTTATTTAGTTGTAGGTTATATTTTTAACTGTAGTAACACAATTTTATGATCATTTTTCTTTTTGTTATTTATCAAGTTATTATGTCGCCTATATAAAGTAAAAATCTGTATTTTATACAATGTTTGAATCAATTTTAATATACTCCCTGTCTCATAATTTCTGTTAAGAATATTTATATAACGCAAAATTTTCATCCGAATTTGCTTTTGCGAGGTTCAAACAGTCCTCATTGAAATTAGTTTGAATGTTAGGATGTATTTAGTATTTTCAGTTTCATTTTACCATCGGTGGTGAGGTTAAAAGTTGAAAATAAAAGCGTTGTCTTAGAAATAACAGTCAAAGCAATATGTAAAATTTGAGGTCGTTTCTATTCACTGCTTGGAGTGAGTTATTATGACGAATTGAATAATGCATGTTTTGTATGCTCTATAATGTAGATTATATTACCAAAGAAAAACAAACGAAATTGAACAAATAAGTCCGTATAAAAGAGCCGTTATTGACTTATATCGATGACAGCAACTATTGCAAATGTATTGTATTTATAAAATCATTTCACAGTGAAGAAAAATAAGATACAGTTTAGTTCTATACGAATAATTATTTACTGAAAAACATTCACAACTTTATCTGCCTCTCTGCAAACTAGTTCGTTAATAACCAATTTGAAATTTAAATGAGTAGATTCCAGGGATTGCTTCCACAAAGAAAGCTTTTCGTAGAATAAATAACAACAATAATTTGCAATTAAGTCGGTAGCTTCCGGGTGTGATGTGCAGATGTCGATAGCTTCTAAAAGAGTGAATTATTCTAACCTCACTTAAAATAGAGCTTGCAAACAAGTTGTCCAAAGCACAACAGTTTTTTCAGTAAATGTGATTTAAAAAAAATATCTGCCATTTATTGACAATATTTATATCAAATTGACCCATGAAAAAAATTCACGAATGTGCATTCTTTCATGCTCCAATGGGAATATCCAACATACAAAAATAATCGATAGGGGGTTTTATTTAATAAAACATATATCCGTTTTCTGTTCCAAACTTTTGTATAATTTTAGCTAGAAAAATCTGCATTTTAATATAAGTTTGTCTATTGCAATATTTAATGACTAAATAGAGGTAAATAAATCATTTAAATCGTGGAACATTCGCAAAGAAACTTTTTTACATCTAGATTTTTTACATTAAGCATACGTCTGTATATATTCATGGAAAATAATTTGTTCACAAAATAGATCATTTTATACCAAGCTTAGAATTGTGATGAAAATTAGTTTAAAGCTTTGTTAAAATAAATGTTTCTTGTTTATACACTCATATCCTTTTAGAGATATATTTAATTGCATACATATTTGTACACGAAAAATACATCACAAACTGTGAATCGTGAAAGTGTGAACTAAATATTTAAATTTTAATGTAAATTATGTATTATTTTTTCAGTCAACTGTCAAGCCGAAATAAACGTTTTATTATGTATCAGCTGACTTAATAATAAAAAAACATTGTATGTGAAAGGAATTTTTTTTGCGTGCGACAGAGATATTTTACTATTAAGCGGTGTCTTCATCATTCGAATTCTTCTTCTAATTATATTAAACGCTTTTTTCTGAAAATAGCAGATATAGTTACTTTCGTGATTATTCCATTATTATGTGCACTTGGATTGTGTTAAAAAGAGTTTTGTTATTTAAGTTAGAAAATAAATAAATAATTGGTAACACGGGGTGACTTGTTTGGAGCGGAATTCCAAGCGTATTTCAGTCTGGAATCGCCAAATAGGCAACCGGCGAGAGGCAGAGTAAATCGTAATTTAAAACTGCCAATTTACGTTTGCCTATCTCACCGCCCAGAGAATTGTGTGGTGCTTATTAGAAAAGCTACTGGGAAAATTGCCATTTAGATGGCTTTGCCTAAGGTCAGTATATTTCTAATGTAATTTGCTTTTTAATGATTCTCGAATTGCTTGTGAATCTCAGTTGTAATTAATTACAGAACTACGTAGTATTTGAATAAGTAAACCAAAATACATTATAATTTGTGTAGTTCTACAAGTAATTTAATTCATTTATTAATAGTTTTTATTTAATAATTTCAATTGGGATTCAACTAGAAAACTGATCTTTAGAACAAAAATCTTCTATCAAAAACTTTTTGCATTAAAAACTCTGTAATGAAGATACAATAAAACATGATAAACACATTTTAACCCTTACTTTACCATGCTGATAACTTTATCTGCAGCCATGGGCTACTTATTACGCGGCAATACAACCTAACCCAACATAATATCTAGTATGTTAAGACATTTATGATAATTATTGGAAAGATACTACAACTTGAGACTAATTACTGAGAGGGTTTGTCTGGTGTTAAATAGCAGCATGTACATTTTAATTACCATGTTATTAAAAATAGCACTGAATACAGTATTAGCTTAGTTATATATTTTAAGCAAACTCTTGATCTTCTAAACTGCAGTAAAATAACTAAATGATCATCGAAGTAAGATATTTCAGCTTGAATTTTCTAATTATTACCAAGTTAAAAGTGCTAACACTTCGGTTGTGGAAGTTGCTGGATCAAATCACACAATAAC
Source organism: Rhyacophila evoluta (assembly GCA_022683975.1). Lineage (NCBI taxonomy): Eukaryota > Metazoa > Arthropoda > Insecta > Trichoptera > Rhyacophilidae > Rhyacophila > Rhyacophila evoluta. The sequence goes on along the minus strand of JAGVSQ010001317.1, from coordinate 13,106 downwards.
ATAAATATAATTAACTATTCAAAAATATAAGACTGGACGGCCGATAGTTTAAACCAGTGGTATTCAACCTTTTACCGCCCACTTTTGTATCTTTGTTGGTAGCCAAATTTTCTATCCGACCACCGCAGTGGCGTAGCTATATATTCAGCGCTCTGGAGCAAGTAAATCATCGGGTGTCCTATAGTTTCTCCTTTTTTAGTTTTCACGCTACCTTAAAATGTTAACTTCCTTTTTTTAAGCCCCTCGCTAGCTAAGATTTTACAGCTGATTTGAATAAGCACTCGATTAAACATACCATAAAAACTTTAATCGCCCACTAATGGGCGGTAGAAACCAGGTTGACTGTCATTGCATTACACGATTAAACGAGAAAAATAAACTGTCAATTTATGTCCTATCATCGTTGAAATCCATATGCTCCATATTTGCAACGCAAAAACGTTAATAAAATTCGCAAAGTAATGCGAAGCTCATAAAAAAGCTAATAAAATCAAAAAAATATAAAAATTATTCTTAGTCACATATTTTAAATAGGATTTGTTGCTTTTTCGTTCTATTATGTCAAACTTGAACCACATTAAGATGTACTAAAAAATTATATGATGCCAAAAAACATGGTTTATTTTTACTTTACGAGTTATATTATTACACGTATATTTCAAATAAACATAATTTCGTTAATTAAATTTCGTATGCTTAGAAAATAAAGTTTTGTGCGAACAATCGTTAGTAATAATTATTTAGTGGAAGTTAGAATGTTTAGTTTAATATTATTTCTGATCAAAATCGAACGCAATCGTAGACAAAGTTGTTCAAGCTTTGTATGAATTAAACATTTAAATGCGATAGACTTTAAGCTTTCATCGAGATAATTGGACGTGACTAGTTGTTTCTATGATAATCGATACACACGGGATGCATAGCAAGTAGTATTCAATGTCTGCCACAGTGAAAATTATTATTGTATAAAAAATAATACAGAGATATATTTTGGGGATAATCGGTTGAATAAGAATTATTATTGAATAATGGTTATTTAATGTACTTGTTATTCACTGGTTAATTTTATGATTCATCCATGTTTTATTTAGCATGCACTTTTCTATATTTAAATAAATATTTTTTAATATTCGAATGAATTTATTATTATTAATCTTGTTTGTTAATTAATATTAATTTATGTGTGTTATTGGCAAAAAACTTATTACTTAATTATTTATTATTGTAATTATAAAAAAACTACATTTGACCTGGTAAAATGTCTTATGTTTGAATATATAGCATGTGTTTAATGTCATTTATCAGTTCATACTTAATAGTTGTGGAGGATGGTCGATAAAAGCTCATTGTGAAACATCATACACCATAATAACATGTTGAAATTATTAAACATTTCATCTACATAACTGTTCAATTTCAGGCAACAAATCTTTATGAGCGCATAGACACGAGGCGCATTTCAACTTGACTGGCTTTATTAATATACAGAATAGCCGCTGTTGGGGCACTGAAAAATATCAATTGGTGCGCCGTTTGGTCCATCAGCATTATTGGGTCACACATCTTCACAGATACCGGTTATCGCTATCGTGTCGTCTTAGTAAACTTTCGTTTGGCCGAATTGGATTACTTAGGCCTACAACACATACAGTTTCAACAGGAAGATGGCATGGCACGTACAGCTTAAGCTATGGTGCCAATTTTTTAAATAACTTTTTATCAGCCTGGAACATAAAACTCAACCTATTCTTTAGTATATGTAATGACATTTTTAGAGTATAAAAAATAAGCAATTAATCTTTGTTTAAGTGATAACGATAAAATATCATTGTTTTTTTTTATAATAAATTACGTAAACAGAAAGTTTTCCAAGTTATGTTTAACTCACGACCTGCTGCGTCAAAGTTTGCACGCTTATCAATTCGGCTACTGACCTTATTACCTTGGCATACAGAGTGATCAAAATTTTAATTACTCTAATTCAAGATCGACTATGCTTGAACTCTAGAAGAAATATGTTTCAAAAAATGATTCGCGCATTGACTGTATTATAAAAATCAAATAATCTTTAGATGTATGCATTATATGGGATTAGTTTGTATAATATATACAAATTTATGTAAATATGAATTTTAAAAATATTCAAAGGATGTTTACGTAGTGAAATATTTGTTAAAAGCTATATGTAAGCAAGTGGGGTTTGTAGTTATTTATTATGTTCCTATTTTATAAATATGGTTTTAATTAATTGAGAAGCGTGCATGCTGTAATTATTGTTATACAATTCCTTTGTATCTATGGTAAAACTTACTGCGCTATGTTTATTTCTGCAGCTAAACCGGTGCAGGTGGTTATACCAAATATTCGACGGCCACGTCCTTTCTGCATCAACTTTTGAAGCTGGCTAATTTGAAAAATCACGGTTCTCAAAGAGTTAACATAATACATTAAAGAGATTTAGGGTTCATACAAATATGTTATACATATTGTAAATATAATATACCCAAAAAAGTCACAATAAATACTTATTTATCAGACGTAAGAAGCGTTTTTTTTTCGAGAGAATCGTGCATAACTCAGCCAGTGTATAAATAGTGTGAGCATCAAGAATTAGATATTCTGCACCTATTATACGAAAAAAAACCTGGTTAAATTGCCATATCTGCAAAATACTTGTGTGTTTATATCGTGGAACAGAGCAAAAATATATGTTACGTTTTACTTGTGATAGAATAGACATAACGAAATTATTTTATTTGTCAATTTGTAATAAATTTCAGTACGTTTTTGACACTGAATTTTTCACTCTTTATAATTACTTTTCGTTATAATTTTTAATATGAATTGTATATCGTGTATTTTGATAAAACCATTTTTTAAAAAATAACTACTTACTTCTATACAATCTCGTGCATCATAAAATGACGATGTTATATATTATTTTAAATTTTGTACAAAATTCGATTTACGACAGATTCTACTTACAACCGAGGTGATTGAACCTATCTCCATTGTGAGTTGTGAAAAACCTGTATTTAAAATAATCCCCGATGAAGTTTAAAATAGAGACATATTTTCAAGTGTATGTTTTAAATATTTGTAATATTTGAGATCCAACTATTTAGATTGATGATGTACGTACTTGGTTCTACTTAAATGCTTGGTTATATGCTGATATGTCAATAATATTCTAAAATTATGATGAAAAGTATTTAAATATAAAATTTGATAAATCATGTATTTTTTAAAATCTTCCGCGTCTGTCTTTTAGAATCCGTGTTATGTAGGGAGATTCAAATATTAGTCTAATGGAAGTTGATGCCGGTCTATGAACTGTAATATTCCCTTTGGGAGGAGAGCGCTTTGATAAATTAACCTAAGAGCTCCATGCACCAAAATACTGGAGAGCTAAATTAACTTAAAAATAGATTACACCGTACGTAAGTTATACGTATATATACATATATCCTATACTATTTCCTGTAGTATCATACCAAATTTGAATATACTGTATATTAAATTTTCATTAAAAAGTACTTCAGGACAATCTGAAAAATGTTAACTTAAAATTAATAATATTTAACCAGATTTTTCTTAGATTTTAAATCATGATCCACAGCATACCATTAAATCTTGACTACCATCAAGACAGTAGAATACATTTGAAAAATCTTTATCTAAGATTAGATTGTACTTTAAATGGGAAAAAACTCAACAACAAGAAACTTGGAGAATGATTATAAAGTCAACTATAAAGTTGAATACTCTTTTGTGGTATCGAATAATGGCGCCAAAATGGTTTTAAGCTTTAGTGTCAGGACAAAATTGAATTTGTTTTATAAAACATATTAATATCCGTGCAGCTTAAATTTGCATTTAGACAATATAAAGCATTCATCTAATAATATGTTATTATTATTGTTTCTTTTTTAAAATTGGTGAATACAAATAGTCTGTATATTTAAAAAACTTCTGAGCGAAAAATGGCTTATTGTTTATTTGTGGTAAATTAATAAATAACTCTATATCTATATTTTAATTAAAATATTCAATTAATAACTAACATTGTTATTTAATGACCTGGTTACAATAGCTAAATTATTTTAATTTAAATTCGAGACATACAAAGTCAATAATGGCATAAGGGAACAATTTAAATACGTTTATCATATCTCCAAGGTTTTGCAAAAACTTGTGTGTGCTATATTATTGCCAAATAAAAAATATTTCGTTTAAATGATACACTATTCTATAAGATAGTGTTCTCAATCTGTGTTTCGCAAACAGTTGCTAGATCCGCAGTAATAAATTATAACACAAAAACTATAAACTATAAACGTACAAACGAAACTATAAACTATTGAAATTCATGAATCATTGAAAGTTAGAAATTAGGATTCTAATTATTTTTAGTTCTTAATCCATTATTTAAAAGTTGAATTGATATCAATCAAGAAGCTTGATTTTTATTTAACATCAAAGTATCATATTTTGTATTAATAAAGCAAATGTGATTATATTAATGATATATTCATGAATTACATGGCGGAGATGACCGAATATATGACCGTATCCAACATAGAAACATTTGTGGTATGATTCTCCGATGTCATACAAATAGATATTTAAGAGTGTAATTTTGATACACCAGGAAAAAACGAGGGGTATATTTCCAAAATGAACTTATTCCATTATGTCAAAATTTAAAGGAAAAAATTTTGAGGAAGTATTTTTTTTGTTTTCAATGCTTTAAGTTGATATTTCTATTGATTTACATGTCCTATGAGTCTTCTATAAAAAAATACTCGATCAAAATGGTCTTTTTTCAATTTTACCATAGTGGAATAAATTCACTCTCGAAATTCATATTTCAACTTTCAACTCACTTGTATATCAATAATGGTCAAAAATAAAACTATCATTGGGTGTCCAATTAAAAGTCTTTTCACATGTTGTAGAAATCATGTAAATAATGAAACGAATTTTCGTCAAAAATGGACTAATTTTTTTGCCAGAACGGTGATAATATATTATATAAATAACTTCCAATTCAAATTCTTTTAAAAGGACACCCAAATTAACTAATATTATTCTACTATTTAAATACACTTAACCACAATGGATTTATTTTACCAAACGATGAAATCATATTTTTGTTTTACTGCTAATAAAGGTTGAGAGCCTTCGCTATCATTTATCAAGCTTTTTGTCTCGCATATCAAAACAAATTAAAATTGAATCTGCGATCAATACTTAACACATGTGATCAAGATTAATTGTATGAAACTGGCATCTAATTAAATACATATCCGAAGGCAAAGTGATATCCGTGAAGGTAAATTCTATCATGGTATTATATCTATTTCACTTAAGACGGACTTAATCAAATAAATGGAGATGTTAAGTATAGATTCGGTCCACTAAATTGACGTGCTATGTAATCTATATTCTCCTTTGTGGTCATTACTGATTCTGTATAGTGTATTCTATGATCTAAATCTATAACAATTAAGCGCTATTGTTATCCATAGAATCTTTAGATACCAGTGGCCAGCTAAAAGCTGTAACTAAGCGAAGGAAAACCGGAAGTTTTAATAAATTACATATTTTTTTGAAATCATAAATATTAAATAATAATATAAGTTGATTACAATTGTAGTGTAAAGTTATCTATGATTTTAGATTGAAATGATATAATATATTTTATCATTATTTATTGCCATTAAATTTGAGCTACTATGTTTTTATAATTAATTTTGCAGAAAATAGTCGATAGATATTTTGACGATCAATTAATTATCAAGATTAATGATTGTGCTAGAATTTTCATAACATTTTTTTTAAAAATGACATTATTGTTTTTTTACATACCATTATTTTTAATTAAATGATATTTGAATACTTGTAATTATATGAAATTTTTATAGTGTTTAAGCTACGATATCAAAGTCAAATATTTAATTATAAATTATTAAGTTATCCTACAAGCATATTAATAAACAAAACAAATGATTAAAACCTTCTTCTTATGAAACAGGTAGTTTGTATTAGACGATACAGAAAAAATATAATTATAATTATAATAATGGTGATCTCTGAAATAGCTATTGACAGAACTCATTGCATTGTAGAGTTGCACTTCTTCTTATACGAATCATAGTCATATTAATCTACTAGTTTGAATTATTGAAATGCTGCGTTATGATATTAGTTGCATATATTTTTTTAGATGTAGCAATCTAATAAATAAATAATGTAATCACTTAATATCCATCCTATTCTTACACCCGGTCGTTATCAGTTCTATATCTAAAAAACAATTCTGAAATTGCCCCAGTATAAAAAATATAAACAAACTAAGGCTTGAGTAATAATGAATTTAAGTGTAGAAAAGTTAAAATGAATCCTATTTTAGTCAAAGAATTACGTGAATAGATTATTATTAAATCGTCATTAAGCCGTTAAAACCTTCGATGTGACAATTTTTCTACAACGATATTTTTGCATTTTCTGATTCTTCGTATCGTCGTATTACTGGCAAAAGACGTTAAAGTGAAAAAGCGAGTTTTGAAATAATCGAGTTTTAATATTTGAATCTCTATGTTAAATAGATTTTATGACAATTTCTAAAAGTATAATCAATATAACTTAAGAAATTGTTGGTTGGTTGCTTAGTTTGGTAAAGGCTTCAATGATTCTTACTATATAATTGAAAATAAAAACCTCAAATGTAAAATGTCTTATAATAATAAGATAATTTTACTCTATTTTAAAATGTCAATTTTGTTACGCCGGAAATTTTAATAGCTCAAAGACGATATGTAGTATATTGAGACTCGTTTTCATTTAATTATTATCATTTTACACTATTTATGTACGTTGTTATTTCTCAATATAGTAAATATCAAGAGGAAACGGTTAGCCACACCTTTGTTTCAAAGTAAGTCGTGAATCTCAATGGAAGGTACAAGATAATCTTTAATAATGGTAAAGTCTCAATAAAGGTATCTAGCCTTAGATCGGAGTCACTACTTATTGCAAGAATTGTTATACACTACACTCCTGTCTATTTAGTAAGTGATCAAATCTGATAAGGTAGGATAATTTAATTGGAATTGAAAATATTGCTTAGGATTTGTAATCGATAGTCGGAGAAAAAATGTAGCCGTGATTTAGTGTTCTGTATTAAAACTGAATTCGAATTTGCATTGAACAATTTGATTTATAGTATCTATACGTTTCCGGCTACACGTTTTAATGTGCACTATATTTTTTGTTTATATTCATGTTGCACTTATAAATAATCGCTTTTGTCTATTTTTTTACACGGCTATTAGAATGCAAGTGTCCTTAAATAATGGAAATTATATCTTTGTCAAAACATTGCCGAAATGCCACAACTAAGTCATTTAAATAACATTAATAAATTTAAATTATACTGCCGATTAGACATATAATTTTAACATGATAATAGTTATTGGTATTTTTAGTATAAAATGTATGAATAATGTAAACTTTGCCTTTTGATTCGAATACAATGATCAAATCTTTCAAAAACCAATAATTATTGAATGGAATTTGAAATGTATCCAAACCACTCAGTAATTAACCACAAAAGCCATATAGTAAATATTCTATATAGTAAAAATGTGTTTTGTCTACACAGTAAAATATAAAGTTTCACTTTTGTTTAAAGAATTCTAATTGTTTCCTGAAATGGTTTTTATTGAAAATTGACAATTTTTTTTGATGAAATTACTATTAAATATAACGTATTTATTCTTGTACGTAGTTAGTATTTTCCATGTGTCAAAAATATTTATATAATATTTATTAGAAATACAGTAACATTGTCGGATATTATGTAATAAAACTTTGATTTTATGAACAAAGTATCAGCTCAAAAGAAAATGTCTCTATAAAAATTTATAGGAAAGGTATTTATTGCAAAATTGAATTATTTCTCTCAGTATCAAAAAAGAAATTGAAGTTATAAACACATATTGTGATATTTATTTAAAGAAATATCAATTACTCTATTGTATGAAGTATAATTCTGCATTAATAAACTGTACATCTTTTATTATCGCTGATGTTACAAAAGCTTCCGTTTTTTTACGTTTTTTTAAATAATAGTAAGCTTTGAAATATTTCTATCAGTAGTTAAACTAGAAAAGACATTTTATATTTAAAAGATAGCTTTTATTGAAAGATACACACGTAGTTCTTTCCACAACAATGTAGTCAATTTATCAATTATTTTGAAATAACTGAAACTATATATTGGTACGTAAGTAAATTCTCCACTGAATTCATTAGTATCCTTAGCCAGCAACGTTAATAAGGCGATATTTGATTGCTCAACGCGATGAATAAACCTTTTGCGTAAGTATTATACTATCAGGTCCACATAACAAAATGTCACATTACTCAATGGCGAATTTATTAAATTGTTTAGACGTGTCCCGCAGCGTGCATGCAGCCTCTCTCGCGATAAAATCTCTATATTACAAGCAACACGTCGATGTCAACGAGCTTCGATTTTCGGAATGTCATTTATTTATACTTCGTATCGTAATTTGAATTTCAAATTATGAAAACGCATTATAGAACGTTCGAATAAAAGCTCTCAATATGTCGAATACTTTTCTAAGTAGTTTTATGTCAATATGTTAGAATTGAGTATAGTATTTTTTAACATATCCGCCCTGAAAGTAGAGAATATGGATCTCAATGGAGTACAGATGACTACTGCAGAAATGAAGTATAAGAATCTTCGTATTGTCAATACGTTTTATGATCTTTTGTACGAAAATTAATTGTTTTAATATTTAATACACTGAGCATCCACTCCTGCTTGAAAAAATCTAACAGCTGTGGGAATCGAGCCTGCCATATCAGACTGTGAAACGTGCACGGCTAACTCTCGATAACCAATCAAGGAGAACATTATCAATGCACACAAAATTTCTCCTTCTTCACTTTTAATAATGAGTGGACGTATATATCAGAGTATGATTACGTTATAATCATATTATAAATTATGTAGTGTTGTTAATTTAAATGTAACTTTAATTATAGTTAACTTGGATGGTAATGTTAAGATCCCTATGCTTTATAGTTGTATGGCAACGTGTAAGTTATTTTAATATTTGTTTATAAATAGGCGTTTGTTTACATAAATCTTGAAATCTTGAAAATTGCAGGTTCAGATCTGTAGCTGAATATAAAAATACTTAGCTTCAAATTAGAGAATATATAATGCAGAACGATTAAAAACATATTTTTAAGTAATGGTACAACCATATTTAAGAATATGTATCTTCACGATATTTGGACTTATCATTATCAGTCAATAGTCAACTAATTTGTGTTACATTTTTACGCAACTGTAGATTTGAATTGGTGATGTTAGGTACTTAAGAGGACATGCTTACCAATACGACCATAAAGGCTAAATGGATGTAAAATTTACCGTCAGGCATTTCTCATTCAAAATGATAAGTAGATTTTCGTATGCTGTATATACAAAATATAAAGTACAAAATGTGTTTCAAAATACGAAACATGTATGAAATAAACTTTTCTTAAATAAATTTATGTATTATTATTATTATCAATGCAAATAATTAATGACACATTCCTATTCAATACTATTTGTTGATACAAACGGCGAGGCATAGAGCACATGGAAATAAATTCACCTGTGTTGCCATCGCTTCCACCTGTACTTCCAGTCCTTAAGTCCGATTGGACACAGAATTGCGAAGTCAAGTTTTATCTAAGCGCTGAATCATGAGAACTGCGACAGTCGGCTTACTATTTACTGGCAAGTGTACGTTCGTTATTTCCATTGGTGTCCAAACATTGTTTAATTTTTATGTTCACAGTAAATAAGTTTTTGATTTTCGTAAAGATGTTTTACTTACCGTTATGCCCGAATCGGTAAACATATTTATGCTTGTGAAACGTGCGGTATCGAAGGTCGTGGGTTCAAGTCACGTAACTGCATAAAAATCTAAATGTTATCCATGTATATTTCAATATTCAGGACGTGTACGCTTAATAGGTTGAGTGATGTTGAAACTGATTCTCGTGAAATCATTCTGTCATAGTAAATCCTATAAAAGATGCATATGGAAAATTGTAAAATAAAAATGTTTTGGGTGGTCACTAAAATGTCCATTCTTAGACGAAGAGCAAAAAAGATAGAATATAGACAAATGTAGTGGTTATATGAATGCAGTAAGAGTTTATATTCACACTAATATAGGAATAACAGGTAGTAATATTATTCTGCCAAATTGACAGTGATTACAATAAAGCAATCCAAATAGTACTGTTGAAAGCTTTTTAAAAGCTTTTGTAGCTTTAACTTATTTTTTTTTTGCTTGTTTCGTCTTTGAAAATAAAATATAAGCTGTTATTATTTAGAAATTCAGCGATCAAATGAAAAATTGTTTGTTAAATATACTTTCAATAAGTGCACAATATGTATTGCATTATATCAGAAATATATATTCGTCCTCATGTTCCCATTCTATGTTCGCTTCCAAGGTAGAGCAAATAGATCTACATAGGGTGAAGATATCCACTCCAAAAGTAAAGCATATGGATCTTCACAATCTGAAGACGACGTCTTGATTGATTATCTGTCAAACAATTATTCAACCCAATGGGCAGTCAGTTCTGCATTTTCGGATTTTTAAAATCCGACAAATGTGGAATCAAACTTGCATTCCCCGAATTACTAGGCGCGCGCGCACCAACTACGCTGACGAGAAATATGTTCTATATTAGAGACTGGATAAAAAATTAACACACTTCGAATATAGATATTAACCATTTCGTCTTTTTCCATACGCCACTGACATAAAGTATAACTGATTTACGAAATTGTAATGCATATTCTGCACATTAGTTTAAAAACTTTGGATTATAATCATTGATTTGCTCTGACTGAAATTTCCTCCAGCTTCTTGCTTAGACAAAGTCCATAGTTAACAAGATATGCTTCTGAGCTAGACATTTTAAAATGATAATACAAACAGGTTGTATTGTTTCATAAGCAATTATTAATGTAATTTTATCGTACATCAGAAAGGTAATGGCAAAATTAATGTTATTAACTATCCTTTCTTGCAGAAGGTTGTTATTATAATATAAATTAAATTAAATTCACATTAATATTATGAAAACAGTCGTTGTTACTATCGTGATATTTATTATGACGCAAATAATACTAATTAATATGGAAGGAAATTACGAAATGAAATAGTTGAACAGCTGTTTTGCGAGAATGTTTAGCACCGTATAGTTTGATGGATAAATGTGTTCGTACGTTTTCAAATTTTTGACCACCAACTCAAATCCTGCGGAAGCATACATCTCAATGCTATGCATGACATTGGCATATGGGTTTAACTAATGGTTAATTTAGAAATAATAAAAAATGAATATACTTGTGATATTTTATTGGTTAATAATAACTAATATACTATCCCACAACGTAAAAATTCAATTTTTTTGATTTAAAAACACAAAATTAAATTATTCACTCTTCCGATTTTACATATCAAAAAATATACTAGGAATGTATTTATATTAATCTATATTTTAAGTATGTATTAGTCATTATTCATTTTTTTGGCCAAAAAGTTATTGAAAAAAGAGATGGAAGAGGTATGCCAATATCATTTATCTTTAAGTATTAATAATACACATATTAATAAATAAATACAATATTATTTATTTTACGTAGCCTAGAGGTTAGAGTAAGTGTCAAAAGTTAGCAATCCGGTGAATGTCGGTACGATTCCCACGTCTGTCAAGTTTTGATAATATAAAAATGCAGGAATGGATGCCTATTGGGTTGAGTAATTGCGTGACAAACAATTCTCGTAAAAAAATAATCACATTGCGGAGATCCATATACTTTACTTTCGTGTTGGATATCTTTACACTGTGTGGGTCAATATGCTCCACTTTAAAAGCAAACATGGGATGAGAAGAAGAAGAAGAAGATGTTATAAACCATATTATAATTTATTTTCTTTTGGATTTAGAATATTATTACATAACCAGTTAAACTCGGTTGTAAGAAGCTTTTTATGATAAAATAACTGAAATAATAAATGAAAAAAGCAAACATGATGTTTTTATCAAGTTTATAATTTAAACAGAATATTCTTATGTATTCTTAATAGAAAATAATAATATTTATTATAAAAGTAGTTCTACCAGCACTTTATTATCGTTAAATTCTGGTTTTATATGACGCGTGAGCTTTTTATGAGAATATTAAGTCATATACACACAAGTAAGATTCTTAATACAATCGATTGACAGTGCTTGACTGTACATTGTTTCACAAACAGTCTGTTGATACTAATTTCGCAAATTATGACTTGTTTGAATGTTAACACGTTTTCAAAAATTTTAAGTTTATACGCAAGATTAAAAATGTGTTACACAAATGTGTACTTTACGTTAGTTTTTCACAAAAGTAATTGTTATGTATGTGTACTATGATGACTGTAGTGAAATTGTATGAAATTAACTCGACCGTAAATAAAAGCAACGCAATAATTTTGTACGTGCATTCGAAATATTGAATCCATTTCAACGAAATCAATCGGAATGTCCGATTGGATTAAAAAAACTGTGTCAGACACAAAAAGGAGCGATGGACACATAATAATGAATTCGTGTTATTATCGTAAAACTTCGACGAATTAACTAATGAAATCAAATTACCGTCACGTTTGAACGATATCTCCATTGCACTAATTAATGGTTTTTTTATATTTTTTATACCGTGGTGTATGAGAAATAAATATCGGAAAGGTGCACGATATGGTATTAAAAAAATATGGCTCCATTAAAAATGATGTTGATTGAGTCATTTGGATTCATGGACCATTGTATTCGGGTATTATATTGTAAAAATAAATGATATGTCATAAAATTGATGTGTTGTAAAAAATAATTGATACTTAAACTGTTTCAATACGGCATAACTACAAAAAACACATTTTCAATTATTTATTACATACTAGCTGATCAGTACCCGGCGTTGCCCGGGTCCCTTTTTGTTTCGAACTTGG
>JAGVSQ010001316.1:0-30167 GCA_022683975.1 Rhyacophila evoluta | reverse complement strand
AAAACACGTAACAAGAACAACTGGGGTAGCATTTTGAGGGCTGGAATGGATTAATGACATTTCAATTAATTTCAAAGGGGACAATTGCTTTGAGATATGAAAAAATTGACAGAGAGCAAGGTAACGGAACGAATTAAACTTGTATCTCAAGGTACCACTGTACAAGTAATATGTTATTTCTTGCTAAATTTTGAAATTAGATTATCACAAAACTATGTTTTTGCACTTTCTTTTTTTGTCAAAACGGCGACGATGTGTTGTTTGTTATGGAGTATTATGAAATTATCGTTGGTCACACTATACTATAAAATATTGCTGTGTCCCATAAAGTTGTAATGAATCAAATAAAATATTTTTTCGAAATCTTTATTTATCGTTTTGAACGAGGTTCATTACGAATCCAAAATTAAAATATTAAAATAGTATAATTCGTGAGAAAAGAAAAGTTTATTTTTTATTTTTAATTTCAGTCACGTTTTCTTATCCAGGCCATAAATAATGTTAATGCTCGAGATAGTGGAAAGTTTATTTAGTTTTATTGTTGGCCTAATGACTTGAGAACAAAAACACACTCGCTTGGTTATTTGAGTAGAGATTTTTTTCTTAAAAAAACCGTCGGAATTGATACTATATTCTCTTTCTTCTTCTCGTATTCTACAACCTTAGTCAGATCTCTAACAATCTCTTTTTGTCTAATTACTAGTCAATATTCTGGGCTATACTACCATCATAAGCAAAACTCCAGCTAATGGCAAGCGATCAATTTTGAGAAAAGTGAGTTTATCATATTTTTCAATACTGCTTGATAAATGATCTGAATTTAAAGACAAATAACAGCAAGTCAATGTTTTTAAACAAGAATACAGCAAATGCTTATCAGATATTGTGTTTTTACTTATGTATCATGTTTTACTGTGTCCTTGTTGAGAAAAGTTTACCATTTTCGGAAAAGTAAAGAACATATTTATATGATTTTTTTATGGTATCAGGAATTTTATCTAGTACATTACCTCATACTTATTTTAATTTATGATTTTTTGCCATCACTTGCGTTTTTGCTCTTGGGGGCAGTATATTCATCCAGTTTTATACTTTCGGCTTGTTCATATAATAGTGTCTATTTTAATAATATTTAGTATACTTCTCAAACTTGTATCTTCTTTACGTGTCGTGTTCATCTTATTATATCCAATAATATAACAATATACCAAGAATCGAGGAAACTAGCTGTTTTTAATCTAACATATATATATATATAACCATAAGTAGTGATGCCAATACGATGGATGCGAATAATAATAAGCTTCCACCTAAGCAAGTGAGTTAGAAAGATGTTGTTTTATAAATTTCTAAAATAGAATCTGGGAGGCCGGAGGACACGTTTTATTATGGTAAACAAGTTTATTTCACAAGTCAATTTTCAATAATTAATCATTGTCTTCGACCGCTTATAATTTTAGATATTTAAAAATAAATATTTTTGAAATAATACATAATATATGGAGAAATAATTGAAAATGACAATGATACATCGTTTTTTCACGAGTATTCGATATGGAACTGAAATGCGTGTCGTGAAAAATCTATTAAAAATTCAATGTAGGCATAATTAAAAAAAAACTTTTCCTATTAAATATTTTTATAGCGAAATTATAAAACGTTAAGTGCCTATTTAGGATGTATTTAAATTATACTGTGCGGATATAGGGGGTGTTTAGACATTGTCAAAATTTGATGCGAATTATCGAAAACTTAGATTGGGGAGATGCATGAAAAATGGAAATATTTTATTCAAAGCGACTTTTTAAAAGTGTCGTTATGCAAAGTATGAAAAAAAGTTTTCCCCTTATATTCTGGGGAGTACCCATTTTCTCGCAAGCTTCATTCATTTCTTATCTATAAATCAGAGACAATCTCAATAAGGCAGCTGATATAAACCGTTTCAGAAATAAGTTTAGGCGTTTCATTATACTTACTTAAAAGTTTCCTTAATTGATTTTCATCATTGCTTTTTGGTATCTTCTATTCTATCGTTACTTTTATAGTAGAGTTTTAAATGAAATATTGTATGAGACTCTCCTGATTAAGATTTCAAGATAACTTTATAGACATTATGCAATTATACATTTACGGAAAGGTGAAGATTGACCGTGACAGTTATGCTACGTTATGACTGTGATATTATTGAGTAGTGTAAATGTATCTTGGATATATTTATTAATATTGGATTATTTTAGGATACCATTTATTATTACCGAGGTGAGTAGAATTCCGAATTTTACGTCTCAATTTAGACAGGCTAGCACACAATAATAATGACTAACGAATTAAATTTAATTATATTCACATTATAACTTAAATACACATTTTCCCAGTGCGTTACGTCAACATTGGTTGTTACAAGTACAAAACATGTTAGCGAAAATGAAAAGACAATGGAAAAGACGGTTATACATAATGGCGTTGTCAGGTTGAGTAGAAAGGTGGTATAAACTCTCACTGTCCTTTGGTGGAAAGTGAGTGACATGTACTCATATTATATTTTATTTCTCCAAACATTCTGATTCCGAAGTCTTCATACTTTATATTGTATTCCTCGTAAACTCGTATGATTTCAATGATGTCATTACGAAATAAAAACATTGATCATTATCAATAGAAATATTTTTGTATTAAATCTAGGATCATGTAGCCATGTATGTGTGCGACGTTAGTATGTGTATTGGGTGGCGTCAATCATTCATTTGAATGATGCTATTATATCTCAGAAGGAAGAGAAAGATCATTCTGAGCGGCTATATACAATGGCTTAATATAAAACAAATTTGCTCTTGGATGTCGCTTTTCAATTTCCGCCGTTATTTTTTAAATTTCTTGCCCTTGTATAATACATCAAATATAAAAATAAAACAATTTTATAACTAATTGCAATAGTTGATCGTCCAGACTTTGCATAATTTGAAATTAAAACATATTTTTTTACCGAACGCTTGAGATCCAGCACGGTTGTTTTTGAGACAGAAAAGCGCGAGTTAAATCTTCCCACGTGAAAGAATAGACGACCGGAAATAATCGTTTGTCCGTATTTTGTCACTGCCAAAATCGCCTAACATCATCTGGAGCACCCTACCAAAAGCGCCACGACAAGCGCAAAAGAAATGAGGCAGAACGTGAGATTTACCACTCCCACGATTTGCCTCGATATCCTCTTTCCTCGTTGGAGACATCCTGTTGAATGTATCCACTTTAGGAATTATTTACCAGCTGTGTCCGGAGGCGAGGCTTTGATGTATCCTCTTTTGCGGCATTGGTCGATTGTGTTGACAACTTCTCAATATTGAAATATCTACAAGTTTTGTGGGAACTCTGACATTCAGGAATATGTAAAAATGTTTTCTAATTTTTAAAACTATACTTGTCTTAAAAAAATGGCTTATTTTCGATATTTTTTTAAATTAAATAGTCGAACTCGCATTCCCAGGACTGCGAGGCGCATAAAATAATATCTAAACTACTGGGAAGACAGGCATACTTTTCGATAATTATAAATATGGTAGCAATTTTCTTCCTTAAAATTGTTTTGATAATCGGGTTAACCGATTGGATTTGTGAATTAGTCTCTAAGTGGAATAATTTTCCAAATACTAAAAAATAGCCCAACAGTTATTTCCTTATCGATGCTTATATGATTAAATTGAAAGTCAAAATGTTTTATTTCTACCATCTCCGATCCAAAAGTGAGGCATGTAGGATCTATGCAATCTAAACGTGCTCACTCTAAAAGGAGAATATATGGATTGGCGTGAAGAGATATATGGACAGATTCGTAATAAGGAGACAAAAGAACGGACCTTGCATCCACTTACTACTGACAAAGTGAAGCTGCGACGCTAACCCTCGCTTGGCCACATATTGTGGATGCCTCAAGATATTCTTAATATGACCTGAATTTTCTTTAAGCCGATTGGTTCTCGTGCGATATATTATATGAGGAAGGTATTTCCAAAGTGAACTTATTCCACTATGTCAAAAATTTAAGGAGAACATTTTGTAAACATATTTTTCCATAAAATAGCCACATAACGTGTATTCCAAGGGTTTTTTTAGTTTTCAATATTAATTTCAATAAATGCCATATGGTTATTCCAAACAAAAAAACACTTGTAAAAAATGTTATTCTTTATATTTTGCCGTAGTGGAATAGGTTCATTTTGTAAACACCCCTCTCATATATAGAATGTATTCGGCGGAGTTACGGGATGCAGGTATGACCTGGAAGGACACAAGAATACTGGCTGGTGACAGGGACTTTTGGAAACGATATGTGGTGTCCATATGCCCTAATTAATAAGAGAAATGAAAAAAGAAGAAAGAGTAGAATTATACAATAAAACCCTGAAACAACGTAACAAACGTGACGTTGCTTTAATTTTAAATCCAATATTTCTTGGAAAGCCAAAAAAAAAAAGTGATATTTAAAGTCTATTTTTTTAGAATAAAATTCCATGTAAAAGAAAATATTTTTCTTTTATTTTTTAAAAGAAAAATAGTTTAAAGAAAGTGGTATTTAAAGACAGTTGTTCTAAAAAAATGATATTTTCGCTCTTCTGAAAAGTAGCGTTTTGTCGCTAACGCCCCTTTGGCTTGCTAGGGTAAATATTCTCTTTTAAGTTTTGATATACTCGTAGTAGAACAAGTTCACTTTCGAAATATCTCCCTTAATGATGCGTGGCTATTTTTTTTGAATTTTATGCAAAACATGTAATATTAATGTATAGTTACACGAGGAAATGTAGTAAATAGATAGTGTTGTTAAATCTTTGCGCTACGCCGTTTATATTTGAGTACTTTTATAATGTGAGAATCTGGAGCGTTGTATTATATTCTACTCAAGCCTTTTCTTTATATCCGTTATTCCGTCGTAGTCCTCAAAGTCAACTGGAGTTTGAGTGCACACTTCTAGTCAACAGGTTTCCGCGTCTACCGAGGCAAGATGAATATGATAAGGATAAGTAAAGGAAACCCTTTACTCCGTAATTGCAGCCTATTTTTATGGGGTATTAGATTGGATACGATGGGTTAAAAATAAGGGCACCGACGTCGATTGAGGGTCAAACGAAAGAGAGAATTTCGAACCGAGCGAGGTTTTATGCCTCGGTATTAGTTACGTCTCTAACCCATTCGGAACCCATTCCGGCATTATTTATTGTATACTGAAATATACATTTTAAACAAATATTAAATACAGCAGCCTCTTTGTCATTTCGACTTTTAACTTCAGACACACACTTTACACTCTTTAGAATAATACTCTTGTATTGATTAATTTAAGGATTAAAATTAACGATTAATATCAATATGTATCTTAGCTGCCATGAGGTAAATACTAAAAAAACTTACTATCAGACGAGTCACGGTCGTATAATCGAGCATCGGCCATTGTTATATACTTTTTAATGTTATCCAACAGTAGCAACGGAAAGTCCACATACAAAAACACTCAGCTATTCAAGACGTTAAGATTTATTATGTAGTTACAAGGATCGGTTATTAGCTAATTGCTCAAACCATTGGGAATTCTTTTATTGTATTAAAATTGTTGAAAACTTATAAACGATTATAAATCGCCAATTTAAGCAGTTATGCTTGCCTTTCGATCGCCGGGGACATAAATAGGTGAGGAATAGATTTAAAATCCAAGTATTAAAATTCAAAATAAGTCAACTAAATTCTGTAAAAGAACGTAGTCTGTACACATGTGAGTTACTTTTATAATCTTCTGTTTTAATTTAATGTAATATGAATTATAGATACAATGTATTCTTGAAGTTAGTAAAAAAGTATGAGGATAAAAAGAAAAATGTAATGTATGATATCAGTGAGTCAATACTGATTTTTGCGAGCCTCCGAGTGTCAATAAAACCTTCCACTGTAAACGGAAGGAAATGCTCTCAGGGCGTAAGTAAAATCTCAGTGTTTTATTGCAATGTGAAGCTGGGAGTAAGCTACTCTTCAGTAACTTCTTCCATATGAGAGAATGAATTATCGTGTGACAGGCAAAGTGCGCAAAAAGATTTTTTTTGTTACAAATAATACGTATTTTTATATTTCCGAACAATTGATTTTTTATATAGAAAATGACCTTTCCAAGGTCATACAGAAATATATATATTTATTTCCTACTTGATCGTTTCTCTCTTCTGTCTTGGTTTTTTTTTATTTAGGTCACCCCAGTAGCCGAGAGGTGAGTGTGGGCGTTTCGTGCGAGCCGTAGATTGCAAGTTCTATTTCCGCAGCGGCTAGATTTATAGAATACCAGAGATGCAAGACTGAATGTCCAATTGGCTGATAACCAATTTTTGTGTTGTTTATACACACAGATTCATTATTTGTCACACATAATCGTCACACTGTGGAGATACACATTATAAGTCCATTTTTAGAGTGGACATTTTCACACTGTTTAGATCTATATGCTCCACATTCGTAGCAGACTTAAAAAAATACCAAATCTCGGATCGACAATTTTTTGTATTCAAAAATATCCTCTATTCGCTTCTAGTAAAAAAAAAAATTTAACACGTTTAAGCATCAATATATAATATAACTCATAGTTTATTACATTTGAATCCCTTTTTCATTAGATTATCAAGTTTTACATCAATTGATTCTGTAAAATCGATTATGATATTTCCAATTACAACACTTAAGACCAGTAATGTTGTTGTCTGTCATATTGATAAATATAATTCATCACAATAATGAACCTTGTCTAAAATTTGTTACTATACAGTACATGAGTCATTTGACATACAAGGTAGAAAAAACATGGTATGGGGCACATACATATTGTCTATTCTCAGCAGGAACGTCTAGTCTAGAGAAGTGATCCTTAACCTAAAGCTACTCACTATGTACGTATATTATCTAGTGCAGCGTTTCCTAACTTTTTTACTTCTGGCGATCGGTGAAAATAGCTTAAATACTTTGCTGACCGGTTTATGTTAAACGTAGAAATAAAAACTAGTATGTGTGGTATGAATTTTGTTTATTAATTTTATGTAACAAACATCTCATTTCGAGATATATATTATAACATGAAATAATTGTTGTTTTTTGAAATAATCCGAAACGGGTCAGGATATTCATTTTCGATCGAAAAATTTTCTCGTATTTAGCAATATGCATTTCGAAAAGTTAGTGCGAAAGCTACTGTCGCATTTTTGTTAGAATAGTTGATAGCCTTAGCTTCAACGATGTTTCGGAGAGATGAAGTACAATGAACATTCAATCGGTTTCTCAGTTTCGTTTTTGAAATGGCTTCTCCATGAAGTGATGCAATGCTTGTAATATGGCTGGCAATGGATTGTTGTGACATTTTCTAAATAAAAAGGTAGTATGTCATTTTTTGGGAATTAAACACACAGTATTTAAGATTCAAATGCTTGCTTAGTTACTGTGTTTTAATCTACCATTCCGTGATATTTTTTTCGTACACTGTCTTTCACTCTATTTCTGTTGGTTATCATGATCTATGGCGTTTGAGAGGTGTTCTGTCATACGATAGGAATAATTACTAATGCCTCATATAACATATGGGCTATTTGAATATGTTGGAGTTATTCGAGTTATTATTGTTCAGCTTTACTTGATAACTAATGACATTTATGAACTATCAAGAATAAAATATCTCTTTTTATTTAACGATAACTCGATGACTATTTGATTTTAAAATCGCATGATCCTACGGTTCAATATTGATTCTAGATAATTCTTTATATGGCATTATATGTCCCTGCGTAAAATAACTGGCGTCTAATAATATTGTATTTTCTTTGGGCGTTTCTGCTGTTGTAGATCTATCTTGATGAATATAAAATAAAGATGAAATGAGATAAACATCCTGTAAGTCTCGTAAAGTAAGCTTTATATAAAAATGACTCGCTGATTTCTGTGGGCTTAAACACTAATATAATTAATTGTTAAGGTGTCATTATTTTCTTCCGCCAACGTTAAGTATTAGAAAAATTCAAATTTTAAAGTCGTGTTTCAGTAACAAACGATTATTATACGATAAATTATAATACTCTACACGATATTATATCTTTTTAGTTGAATTTATCTACCGTCACAGTATAAAAAAACCTATAGATAGTTAGTAGTAGATACTAAAACAAGAAGCAAAGAATCTTAAGTGTTATTGAAAAACAACAAAAGAAAAATTATGATTTTAGCAATTTTATCGAATCTTTTTAAAAATGAAAACTCGAGAAAATTTGTTGAGGAAGCAATCTAGGCTTCCGTTTTATTTTTATTTTAAAAGATTATTTGTAAGTTCTTAAAATAAATATTTCAAAAATTAACAAACTAAGACCTTATTTGGCCATTATCGCAAAGAAAATAAAAATTAAGATTTTCATTAGTAATATTTTTTTTTTTTTTTATACCATTTTCGCTCCCAAATTGGAGCATATGGATCTACACAGTGTAAAGATATCCACTCCGTGAGTGGAGTATATGGACATCCGCATTGTGAAGACAACTTGTCAGATTATTTTTCACAAGAATTATTTGTCAGACAATTGCTTAACCCAATTTAACACACATTTAAAATGTAATATTTAAAAATATATCACGACAATGAATCGTTATACTGTATGTTTACTTGCAATTGTCACTACAAAACATTTACAGTTGGGAATTAAAAACAGAAAAAGACATATTTTTAATCGATTTTATAACTTTTTTTAAATATTAATGTTAATCTAGAATAAGTGTAATTAAGTGAAAAGGTCAAATAAAGCCGGATCCTTGATTCTGACATTTGACTCTAACGGCAATTGTTATGTTTTTATTAGCACGGCAGAATAGCTGACAAGGGAATGGTTGGGAATCACTGGTCTTAGAGTCTAGACACTAACCAATCATGATTTTCACATAATTATATTAACACGTTCAGAAATTGTTCTAAAATATTTGTTATAAATATCACAATTTTGTGGTGTTTATTTATAATATACACAAAGTAATATTTAATTATTTTCCGGTAATTTTAAACAATGTTAAACATCGCGCATTGACGATGACATATAATCTACCAACACCTCTACTTGTATGACGTTCTTATCACTTTCTTTTCGCAGTAGAAGCAGACTGTTCCAGAATGGTGGGCGTAATTTATTCATTATTCTGCAGATACCTATGTGTTCGTTGGAAAATTTTGCATTAGCCATACATGTGTTGATTTATTGACTTAAACGTACAAAAGGCTTATTGAACGAACGAATGCATCATGGATAACTCAATATAAAAGCTACCCAAATAAAAGATAAAAGGTTCATTTGCTACGTGGTATGTTGATGATGCTATTTCATATTAAGTAAAATCAATATAAGAATATAAAGCATGTCTCAAAATGCCGTCATTTTTTCCCGCAAAACCAGAGTAGAAAAACTAGTATTCATTTGTTGTCATTATTAAACGTTGAGCTTAAATGGTTATAGAATGATGCACAGTCAAAAAGCGCGTATAAATTGTAAAAAAAAACACTTTAAATATAGTGAAAATTTTGCGAAGAAAAAATGTCGATTAATTAAAAAAAGTCAGCTCATTTTGGGACATCATTACGACATCGTAAAATTTATTGTTATCATAATAACTTCCAAGTGTTTTCTGGAATATTCGAGGTAGAATTATATTTCATTAAAAAATAATTTTTCGTTTTTATACACTGTTATATTAATGCGGAAGCTACTCGAAAAGATGGACGTCAATATCAAAAAAATGTTGCGTGAAAGTGAAATAATCAGAGAGATTTTTTTTGTTTTAAATTGATTTTGGAACATGATAATAAAAGTAGTTTGTACTAACTGAATCATGGATTTTTTTGCATTTTATGCGCTGTCATAAACTACAGATTAGGTGTCGGCAACCTATGACCCGTGGTTATCAAGTGTCCCAATTGTTAATTTAAAGTGACCCACTTGAGTTCCGCAAATAAAGTTCATAAACAAAAGAACTAAAAATAAGATTAAAATTATAATTTAGAATTGTTATTTTTAAAGTTTCAAAACATATTGTAATTATTTTATAAATAAAATTCATCTTACCATTCATTAAAAGACTGTTTTAAAATGAAAATACCACTGACCTGAAACGTCTTCTAGT
Organism: Rhyacophila evoluta; assembly: GCA_022683975.1. NCBI lineage: Eukaryota > Metazoa > Arthropoda > Insecta > Trichoptera > Rhyacophilidae > Rhyacophila > Rhyacophila evoluta. The sequence goes on along the minus strand of JAGVSQ010001316.1, from coordinate 20,000 downwards.
TAGTTACATTTTGGTTGAAACGTTATCGACGTATGGTACACATGTTTTCTTAATTTTTAATTTATTGCAATTCAAATCTTCTATTTAATATTTTCAATTGATGTTGTTTTTCAAAACGGTACTATACAAACCATGTTAATATTTTCCGTAGTTCATCGACCATGTAAATCGAAATTGTGTCGAAGAAGTACCGTGTTCTACGAAGGCCGAATGTATATTATATTACAAAAAATATTGTGGTAATAATTTCAGAAAGCACAATAGTAACTTAAAAAGTGGGGCAAACGTTTTGAGGTAGGAGGTAGTCACCATAAAAGAATAACAAAAAAACCCGTCGAAATACTATAAGAATATGCGGAGACACGATCTAAATAACCTATTTCTTTTGTCTTGTTACGGAATCCTTTGGAAAGACGATAAGCCAACATTTTCTTATTAAACTAACTTGAAATTACTTTGCCAAATGAGAGAAATAAAAATGCTTTCCTTGCGTGTCAGCTCCTTATTTTATTTTATACAGAGACTTCTTTACATGCAGTTAATTTATTCTTTGATTGTTCTCTCTTTTACAATTATGTTATTATTATAAAACTTTAATGTGAAATATACATATATTTCCATAACCTATTAAAACTCACACGCTGTAAAATTGCTGGCTTTGAAAGTACAGTATCAGAAAAAAAAGGTTATAGGTTTTTGGGTGCGCCCATTGGGTTTAGCAGTTATCTGAAAATCAATTATCGAGAAAAATAATTTATCAAAACGTGTCTTCACATTGGAGAGATCCATTTACTCCACTTTCGGAGTGTATTTCTTCACACTGTGTGGATCCATATGCTCCACTTTGGGAGCGAATATAATAAAAAAAAAAATACCACTTCACTAAATCGGTGCACCTCTGGTTGAATATGTGCATCTTTCCGCTAAAAACATCGTACATAATTAGTGTCTGAAGTAATTTCGCTATATATTTCACAATATGATGAAAATCTAACGTTACGCGTCAACATACAACCGAAAACATGCAATGCAAAACTTAAAATGAACAGCGAGAAAAGTCAATTCTGAATCAGGACATAATATACATAGTAAAACACGGAAAGGCACCAAAACTATTTTTACTATAAATGCATAATCGTATAATTCTACATTAAAGCTTCAAAATAAACGAATCGTCTTATCATATATTGATCAGTTTTATACTTCCGTTATCGACCCAATGAAAAAAAAACGTTTCATATTTTCGATACTTGTGAACCTAATCAAAGTCTTCTCACGTCAAAATATATTAGTATTGACTTTATATCTATCGATATTTTTATTTAGTTTTCAACTATCATATTATGTAATTATAATACATATATTATATACTGTGGAGCCAATACTGACGCACTTCATTAATTAATATGAAATCTGTATTGTAAAACGTATTCATATAATATATTATTAAGTCATTAAAATATTCGAATCATATAATATTAAAATAATGGTAGGCTGTATGTTTGAATAATACGTAATTTAATTGTAAGGACAATCTTAAATGTCTGCGAAAGGAACTTGAATCGGGCCGATAATACTGTTCGAAAACAATTGAAATTCTATAAATAATTGATGTATAATGGAAGAAAACAGAATTTAATAATGCTATAGAAAGTATTTTGTAATGCCGAACTTAATTATTCATATACGCATGGCAAAGCACAATATCATATCTTAATTATTATTTTCGAACATTCTTGCTAACCCTGTGTATTCCAGGACATTAAATTTATTCCGTAATCCTTCAGCCCCTATAAATAAAATAGAGGTATTTTCTCAAATGATTATATTTTTGGATATCCTTCTTTATCATCAGATCCCATGATCCTTTCTTGTGGCGGATGCTAGTACTAAAAATCTTTTTCTCCTTCCCCCATATACATTCTCTTAGTGGAGCATATGGATACAAGATACCGTCTTCAAAAATCCATGTCGTTCACCAGTATTATTGCATCCTTACAAGTTATGCTTGCATCCCGTAGCCCCGACGAATAAATGCTGTGCATGGTAAAAATTAAATGCTGCCTGTTTGATGTATGTATTTGGTCCATTCTGCTCTGCCGTTGCGAATTATGGCGTCCAATAAAGGCTCAACGTATCTGTGTATCAAACTTTAATGACTGATGCCTGTGTTGGATACTGGGGATACGGTGGTATGACTTTGTTTGTAACGAGGAGATAAGTAAAAGGACCATGCTGCCATTCATTACTATGGTGGTTTTTGTTTCGCCACATATCGTGGGAGAGAGTCTTAAAAAAAACACACACCAAACAACGATTTTGAATAACATTTCCTGGTCCATATAGTTTTCATAACACCCAATAGTATTGACTCAAAAATGTTGTCAAGTCCAACTTTATTATATCTGAGTGAATTCTGACATGAGCACGATTTTAAATGATGACTAACTTAACCTTACCTGACTAACGGCAAATCAATTTCCTTTGCGTGCGTTGACCCTTTTTTCGAGAAGTCGACATTTCACAATTCAAAGAAATCAGCGATCCAAAGGAGAGTTATTTCATGACCGTTTTGACACAACAGTCTGACAGGCAGGATACCTTTTTCTTGTTAAATTGGAAGGCTTCTTTTTCGGTACGTGGCAGGTTGAAGAAATTGATATATATTTCAAAAATCATAAATAAAATATGATTTATATTTGATAAGGCCCTCGATAACAGCAGAGTGATAATTGTTTACAAATATTTTTCCGCCAATAGTAATTTTCACATATTAAATCAACTTTTTGTTAAAACATGCTGTGAACATTAGAAATTGCAAGTTACATAGTATTAAAAGTTAATAGAGTTCTAATAAATGTATAAACATGTAAATAAGAGTAATAGTCAGTAAAAGTCAATAGACAATTTAAGAAGAAAAATAGAGATGGTAAAAAAGACCCAATTCTAAATTTTATAAAACATTAGAGTATTCGTCTAAACTCACTCTCATTCAAATAGAAAACAATCATAAAATACCGTTATTCCTTTTTGTATTTAACTACTGCTGGCAGGACTACACTTCGGAGAAAAAAACAGTTGATCCTAATAATAATTTATCTAATTTTTTACCCGAACTATAATTGTGTATGTATTATAATATGATATTTTCACTCATAATAAAGCAATGCCTCTTATACCGCATGACATAAATGGAGGATGAAAAAACCCTCTTTCGTCACTATTATTATATCGAATTCCGTAGTTTTTGTGTTATTATTGAACTAGCTAGCTGTTTGGTATATAGATTATTGTTAAGTAATGAGCAATCTGCGAGATATTTGAATTTCTTTTATTAAGTATTATATTTTCAACATTTTTAATATCTACTGTTATTAATAATATTTTCTTTGTTTGCCTTTCCTTTTCATCGAGTATTATATCAATTTAATTATGATAATTTGAATAATTGTATAAGATTTGTCTCTGGACGTTTCTAACCGGACAGAAATTAATGAATAATAGACAATGTTTAGCCGAAAGTAATTGGTTTCTTCTGTGAAAAGCGATGCCTGCCTTGAATTTAATATCATAATATTATAATTAATACTCTTTAATTTGCAATAATTAATTTCGTAGCCCCGAAGGGTTATAATATTTCGGCAAAATAACTCCTAAGATTTGTAACACTTTGCGAAAAACGAACACTGTAATTTTAATTAAAACATACCGCCAACAAGTTGCGAAGCATTTTACCCGTACGAACAGAAGGCAAATGCGGTCGAAACTTGCGGCTGCAACAACACCGCGGTCGGGGTGTTAATTTTTAATTTTCTCGTTAAACTTAATAACGATAATTTTCCCATATATTTTCATATTAGGTTTTTCGTGCTGTCGTTCTGAGCTTTTTTGTTCGCCACAAAAGTTTTCTGTGCGAAGCTTAAAACTTCATAGTCAGAATTTCGTGTGTGTGCTTTTTTGCTATTATCATTTTTTACGTGCGGTGAAGCGCTTGAATTTATGCGAGGATTATTTCCAAGTAATGACAAAAATTACATTAAAAGCTAACGAGTGTTTTGCTAAATATTGTTTAACTAAAGTATATTTACGTAAACGCTGTTTGTCCTATTAAACGAATCATTTGAATAAATCAACAAACACCATTTCGGATTACTTTTATAAGAAAAGATTTATTTATCTCACTTTATATATTATTTATTTGTTTTTTTTTTACCATGACTACGCTAAACATATGGGTCTTTACTGTAGTAAGAATTGTTTTGACATCGGATTGAATTAGAGTATGCTAGCTGATTCTTTAATCCATTGACCACCCAGTTTGTCTTTGAATTTTGATTTTTCTATGTAGCTATGGGATTTGAATCCGTTTCCTCATGTACTGCATCGTGATTAAAAAAGCGTGTTTACTATTGTAGAAATATAATGACTTAAAATTTTAAATATTAGAATAATATTTAGCATAACTTTTAAGAAAATTGCGAAAATTTGCAAACCATTTGCAACCACCAAGTCATACCCAGTGAAACAGCATCAAATCTTATCGAAGGCATTCAGAGCATCTGTGTGAGCATCATTCTATAAATTTTAACGTAACGGACTGTCTGGTCCGTTAAACTACCTCACCCCCAGTGTTCGGAACTTCACGTTCGGTTAGCCTCGGCATATACATATAGTATAAAAAAGTTTGACTATATAATAGTATTTTTCATTAATTGAAATAGATTTTTTTCCTATAAGTCATTGGATAAAAGCAAAGGCGTCGAAAAAAATTGGTGAGATCTTTGTATTTTTAATTTATATTTAATTAGAGCTTAAAATCGATTATCTTTAACATTCATAAAATACTCAGTTGTTTTTTTGAATAAATATTGTCTTTTATACATTCAAAATTATGTAGAAAGGTGACTTTAAATTATAATTTCTAAATATGTTATTATAATATACTTCGAAGTGGTAAATATTGTTTATATATTGTTGTGATACCTCGGCAGAGAAAGCCATTAAAATATTTACGCTAAGTGGGGCAAGATGATGAAGTAGTTCTCTCTTGGAAGGATTACTCCAGCTGCAGTGTTATTTAAAGCGCGCGTTAATTTGGGAAGAGCGGATATCCGGTGCAACGGCTGGCGTCACTTCCGGAAAAAACATCTCTCCCGACGGGGAACCCCGTCTCAGTAATAATATAAAGTAATTGCGCGCAATCCGGCTAAGACATTTATACTTGGCACTTACTAATGAGTGTTCCGTCGATTCGAGACGCTCAGTGTGGACTAGTCAATGCACTTACATGCTCGAAATGGTCTCTCGAAAACACTTTTTCTCCTACAGATACGTAAAAACTGAGATATCAAAAGTACACGCTTATTTACTTGTTGCCTCTAGAAGCTGAATCGAGTGAGTATATAGCAAAAAAATAATAATTACAAAGAAACAAAATATAATCAATCCTGAGTCTTGCAGTTTTCAGAGTTGGGCCATATCGAATGTATTGTTTGCGTGGAACGTGAATATTTTTTAACTCTTCCAATTCTTTGAAAATATCTCAGAATCTGTCTTCCAATATGTTGAATTTATTTCTAACTACTAAAATACAAGTCGAAACGAATTAAATAAAAAAAATGAAAAATACATAGAATATCACGTTAAAAATCGTGAGAGGGAAAAGCTGTCTCTCTCAACGTGTGCGATATTGGTGGAAAAGTATAAATTTTACATAATATTTTAAATACCATAAATGACATAGCGTCTTGCTGAAAGAAACCATGTAAGTCAAATCCTGCTCTAGCGAATACCGAAATAACAAAATTTCCAGTATAACGAATAAATCATGGCGGACCAGAATAAAGAATTTACCTATATTACACTTCTTAATAACGAAAATTCAGCATAACAAAACAAAGCGGGTAGTTTCGTTATCAGTCCACGAGTTTTGATAAAATACGATTTGTCTGTATAACAACTAAGCAAGCTTGATTTACTGTGTTACTTGCATTTTTACCGCGATTATCGCCTGACAAGATACTTACGCGAAATAGCAATATTCTTCATATCACATATTATACATTGTGTGTCCTTCCTTCTTCATAAAGAGAGAGAGAAAGAGAAAGAAGAAGTTGGTTAGGTCAGGGATATCCATAAATCTGATAAAGTTGATAAAGATGCATAGAAGTCAAAGTGCTTAAACAGGCTCGACGTCACACCAGATATTAGAATGCAATTTGCCAATATTGTGCTTGATATCAAGAAGATATGCAATTCAAGAATCATGAAGGTCATCAAAGTGCTTTATTTATTCATATTTTTAAGTTTATATTATATTACAGTTTTATATTAAAACATGTTTACTAAATAAGTAATGTGTTTTGATCTTTTCTTTAATTTTTACTAGTAAGAATTACCCAACCTAAAAAATATGTTAAATGTTCCGTTAAAATTTCCAGGTTTACTAAGTGTTTCATTGCAGGAAAAATTTGTGAAACCCTGATAGTTTTGTTTTATGAAATATAATTGAAAATTATTATTATTTATTTTACACTCTAGTTATACTGATTCTTTCACTGCAAGTAGAAAATATTTATTAGCTATTTTTTGTCTACAATTTCACATTTTCTCAGTGTAGTTGGAAATAAGCAATATAAAATAAATACTGTATGTAGATGGGCCGTATTGCACTCATTGTAGGCGTTTCGCACGGCATATTACAGACCGATGCACTTACTGACTTCCATCGACTGCATTTGTTATGCAGACTCACAGGTGTTTCAACGTTGTGCATTTCGATAAACTTTGGCACATAAAGAAATTCTACGCCTTAGCAGGTGCACCCACTCAGAGAATCCCGGCTTGATATAGACATCAATTGAAAAGTACGGTGACTAAAAGAAATTGCATTCTATTTTAAAAAGCTTTCTGTATATTATTCCTGCAAAGTTTCGAAATAACACTTACCGTATGCCATTTATTGTCAATCCTATCTAAGTTAAGATATTTTCCGAATCAAAGTGTACAAAGTCCGTACCGTAAAACAATTCTCATAATTTTACTACCGCATAAAAATCAATGGGGCATCAGACTTTAAGAAGTGTCATAACCGAATCATGTAATACTACCTACCGTCGTCATAGTGTTAGTATATTAAGGGTGTGGATATAAATTTATGATATAATTAATTAGTTAAATATTGTTCAAAACTGATAAGACTTAATTCAATTTTACTCGGGTGTCAAATTCAGTTTGACTACAAAGTTAACAAAAAGAGTGTATTTCGAATGTATTTGAAAAAAAATAACATCAGTAGTAAATGATATCAAACAAGCTGATCCATAGAATTGAATATTTTTCTACCAAATCCGCTTCGAAAGTGGCAATGTAAAGAATTTTCTTAAAGATTTTTTTCATGGGGATCGGTGAGCATCCTGTTCTAAATCTTAAAATTTTGAATTACATAAAACAATGCGGATATTAAAGAAATTTGGAATGCGATATAGCTTCTGTTGACCGAAATGTTAGCGTAGGTGTTTTGGAGCCGGAAGTTGGTTGCTAAAGATGTTTGGTCCGTCAGTCGAAATGCGATGGTTGTTGACGCAAAACGCCGTAACTCCGCCTTCTAATGCTATTTCAGACTAATGGTCTACGGATGTTATTTAAAATTAAGTCATCATCCGGAGGCGGCATTTAAGACAGTCAAAATGTGCATTGTAATAATGATTTATGCAACAATAGAAACATCTGTGAACAATAATAAAAAATACAGTTATTCGTTGCATGAAATTTCTCGACCGTCCAATTACTTTGTAAGTAAAAGTTTTTGAATTTCATTGTCTCGATCTCACTTTTTATAAATTCAAATCATTAAAACGTGCCCGAATTTGGGTTAAACTAATGCAAGTTTCAAAGAATTGGCTGCCAGCCAAGCACACATGGCTTTAAACGGAGAAATTTCGCGGAAATTATGATAAGCACTGACATATCAAATGTGTATTTATTGTTTTCATTCCATGTAAAATTTTACGACGTTATGAATAGGGTTCTTGAGTATATTGGAAAAAAAGGAAGTAATCTATTCAGAACGTTTAGTGTCGGATGTATGTTGCAAAATAAATATTACAGTATTTCATATTACTTGCCGATAATGAAAGACTTATTGTAAATACCGATCAAAATGTTTTGATTTTTCCGTGAAACATCATTTACGTTAATTATCGCTTTTTGACATTTTCATGCGTGGGTTTTAAGAAAAGTATTTGCAGTGAAAATTGATGTTCATGTGTATTATATATTTTTTCATTATAATACCCACTCTGTAAGTGGAGCATGAAGATCTTCGCGTTGAAAATATAGGATATGCGTTTTGATAATATGAAGGGTTATCTTTACATTTATTAACGACGGTTGGTTATCAGCCTATTGCTCAATCCATTAGTTATGTAATTCTACTTAACTCACGGTTGACGAGGAAAATATTAACTAACATTTTATTAGAATGTCATCTCGATGCAATTTGTGTGCATAGTACAAAGCTGAATTAATGTTTTTTTTCTCTTTGTTTCAAGTATGAAATTATTCGACCCGGTGTTTATAGAATGAAATATACATTTTGCATTATGAATGCAACACCCAAGTAAGAATCTCTGCCATATCCGCTCCCTATACGGAGCATATGATCGCCAAATGATGCCTCCATGACTCTTTATCACCTGCCAGTCGCCTCACATCCTTCCAGGTCGCGCTAGCATTCTTTAATTCCGCTGAGTACATCCTGTTGATAATACATAGCGAACGGTCTTCCAGTTCCAGTAATCCCACCGGTTGGAAAAAAGTTAGAAAAATGTCTTTTATACTACGGAAATAGCTTTGTTTATTTGATCTGTAGACCTCGCTCTGCTGCTAACGATGAACGGTTCTATTTGTATATCGACCCGTAATCGGCAAAAGATCGTATACGTAAGATATGAATTCCACTGGAGAAGCTTCGTTTTTTTATTATCTCAGTTTTTGTTAAATATATGTGTATTTATATTTGTGCCATGTGAAAAATGACACTGTAAAGTGTAAAAGAAATACACTGGCCACATATGTCATGTTAGTTGTCACAATTGTTAAAGCAGCTTCAAAAATAATATAATATCAGGTGTTTGTCAAATTCACCAAATTACTCAAACAAAAGCTCTATTGTCATTATACAATTTTAAATGCAGATGCAAAAAGGAAAAATTATTTTTACACTGAATTAATACATATAATACAAAAAAGACAACGAAGCAAATGCATTATTGTCAACTAACTCAGCGTTCATTTGCTAGTAATTATTCACGTTTACACGTGAGCCTCGTAAACCACGGTACTACACACGGTTGATGAATTTTAGCGCATTTTTGTACGAGTATAACATGGTTTTAGAAAAAAGAAATAAAAAAAATAATTAACATGTTTGATTTAGACACTCCTAGATAATCTCAAAACAAAAATATTCTATTCGTTATATTACATATTATCATAGTCAAAGAAATAAAACAATCCACTTTAAATGCTTGGTGAAGAAAATTGTGGTCAGAAATAGTCACTGGAGAGAATGTTGTATCATCAATAAAAGATGAATACGAAAGGACAATTAAAATGTGTCGTGATAATAGTAGAGGAAGATTGTATAACCTGGATATTAAAAATATCGAAGAAAAACTGGAGGATCGTGCTTTTAACGAAGAACTAGTCGAAATGTTAGATTAGCCTACCATTATTGATGACTCAGACAGCGGTTTCAGCTAATAAACTACACGTTTCACATTAAAAACAATAAATGAAGCTTTGGGGCTAGCTGATAAATAAGAACATTATTTTGTAGAAAATAATCCTATAGTGAAAAGAAGTTTAATAAAAAGAAAATACAAAAAGGCTAGGCTATTTATCAGGAATACATAAAAATTCATGCGCTAAAAGCAGAAAATCGCTTATTACGTAATTACATCCAGAATTATCTTAATATATAAGTTTTGCGATAATTAAAACTTACAACCCATGTTGAGAATGAGTCAAATAAATAGGATTGGAGGTGATAATCGTGATGACTGATCTGTTATCTGAGAATTCTAAATAAATACGTAAACGTATTTTTTATATTGCTTATATAAAAAAATAAAGAATAAAATTAAACTTCGATATATTTTTGGAACGCATTCAATAATTTTGTATAAACTTTAAATCTCGTATAACTCAGCCTTTTACTACACGATATTTTTATGGAACCATATAATTCTGTTATATAAGGTCCAGGTGTATTTACATAATGAAAGAAGCTTGACTTAGATGTACAATAATGGTTGTTAAATCCTTATTCAATAAAAACGTATTTTTTTCACTCGTGGACTTTTTCAAGTATTCTGTGATAATATAATACTCGTTAAAATTTTTATCCTTCCATCTTATTTCTTAATCTTCCCGTCCATCCATCTACAAAATAATCTTCCTTCAATGACAATTTTGTGAAACATATTGTCAACCTAGTAACCGTTGACGTATTGGAAAGGTAGTTGATTCAGCTACTGATAAACTATACGATACACATGCTCCTATATTTAGTCATATTCGTTTCGAAAGTGGTGCATATGTATCTCCATAATGTGAAGATCTAGATGATCCATTGAACGATTCTGCAAAATTTGAGCCACGTGCACCAATGGGTGCACGTTTGGTAAACGGTCACTGAAGAGTCTTGTGTAATGTGTAAAAAAATTAAATATTATTGGTAAATACTGTCGTATTTGCTTTTTAAATTAGTACAGTTATATTCTTCTAATTCAAACAAAAGCCGGTCTTTTAAGGCACAAGTCGTAATTTTTAATCTGGCCGCTAATTCTCGGTTAAGTTTTAGTGCAAACGTTTCGCTAACGACACAGATAGCGGTTAGCTCTTTTCTGTTTTCTTTTTAATACTGAACTGCTGCAAAAGTTTTGTTATTAATGATCCGCAGTTTAACAACACTGCACTTTTAGCCGGCGCCGGGCGTGTATGGGTTAAATATATGTCTATAAAGAATAATAATTATTTCGATACCCGAAATGTTGATTGCAAAATCTAATTTATTTTTGTATGAAAAAAAAATAACGAATACACCCGTAGTTTCTTTTTGGTATTTATTCACCTTGGCGATACATATAGTTAACAATATATTTGATTTAAAATAACGCTTTCATAATCAAATCGAGTATAATAAGGCTGCCAATTAATATAATGATTTAAAAGTTTACAATCTATTATTTTTTTATCATGACTGGTCCGAAATTAGGCCATATGGATGTGAACATATTTACCCCTGAATTATATTAAATAGATCTTACAGCGCGTAGACAGATATTTAAGCAGAATTTTTACGAGGATTGGCTGTTAGATAATTATACAACTCATTAGGCGTCTGGTCCTGCATTTTTAAATTTATCAAACAACCTTGGCAACGTGCACGTTTACATCTCGACCACTTTAGAGGAAATTTGTAATACAGGCATTTTGAAAATGCTTAGTCTTATAATTATACAATGCGCTGATTAGATGTTACCACATAAACATAACAACTAAACAATTGCTCGAACGCACGAAATTAGGTTGATTCATTCTTCATCTTCGTAATTGTTAGGGTACGGAGGTGTTAAATTATGTTATAATAACTGACTGTAAGAAATACGCAATAATTTTTTTTTTAAATAACACACGATAAATGTTCTAAAGATCAACATAGCTTTTACCCTTAACTTATTATGAAAGTGTTTGACTTAGAAGCATACGTAATGAGCACCGAGAAATACAGTACACACTTTCTCATTCCCATACATCTTGTGGACATAGCAAATACGAACACTGGTTGGTAGTCATATTAAAAGTTGGAGTCATATCAAAAGTAAAACGTAAAAATATTTTATATATCAGGATTGAATGCCCAATAGGTTGGGTGATTACTGGATAGCCAATTCTCTTGAAAAATAAATATGTAAATATAAAAAAAAAAGTTTTATTTGAAAAAACATTCTAAATAATATCTCAACAAGTTTTTATTATTTATTCCGCCGTGAAGTTGGTATTTCGCTCAACCCACTGGCATTAAGGTATTTATTTTTACGATCTAAAAATCAAACATGCTACTTCTGCAGCTGAAGCGTAGGTATTTACCAACTGGGCACAGTGATGACGGAAAAAGAATAGTTAAAATTGAAAAAAAATATTTCGTCATAAAGGTACTATTTTAAAATTTGGATGTTTATAATAATTCTGGGGAATACGGATATTGCCACGACACGATTATATTAAGTAGTTATATCAAATCATAATAACTTTTAAAATAGTTTTAGTTTCCTACATTAAATTGTTGTCAAGATTTGAAAATTTCTTACCCGATTTTGATGTTCTCGAGGTTGGTATCCCGATCGCAAGACAACAATTGAATAAGGTTAATAAGAGTTCCATAGGGTGACTTCATTCAATATGGAATTTTCCTACCATCTAGCGCAATGGTTTCCAATCTTTATGCTACTACGTTTCCCTATTTTTTCCGCGCCTCCCCCACCTTTCATTTTTTAATAGATTAATCTTTTCAAATTTTGGCACTTCCAGGTTGGAAACCGCGGCTCTGGTGTCAATATTTTCAACAGTATATTTATTCAAAAGATATTATGCCATTTACGGTACTTATTTAAGTAAGGTGGCGAAGAACGCTTGTTATTATAATATAATGTATAACATCATAAGACTAAAATTCCTTCAGGCCACAGACAAACCACAACCGCAAGGTGTCTTGTACCATTTTCACATAATTTTCATATCTTTCATGCATTATATTATAATATTTACATTGAGAAATGGTGAATTATATAAAACAGGTGGCGGTTTTAGAGTGTTGTGTCATTTTATCAATCAGTGATAATCTCACTGTGCTAAGTACATATTTGAAAATTCATTTGCAGTTCATTTTAAAAAAAAAATATTTCCACTTCTATGCCTGTATTTTTTTAATTGAAATTTCTTGTGTGTTCTGTGGAGCAATGTACGCACAGTATCCCTTAGTGACAAAATGAGAGTGTATATTATCTTTATTATCCGAGATAGATCTCATTATTCATCAATTACAATTAATTTACATTATTATGTTATAGACGTAATACTGTTGCTTGTGATAGATATAAAACTGCTATCTATATTGGTAAAGACGCTGAGATTTTATTGGTATAAATCTGATCTGACATACCCTGATTGATTAATGTTTATTAATTAGTCAAATAATTAGGCTATACCATGTGATATGTATCGCTCACTAAATTCAATAGCGTCGTCAAAAATTTATTTATTTAGAACACAAAGGAATACTTAATTGAAAGGCTACTGGCGATTGAAGTGACGTTATATCCAACATAAATGCTTAGCTTTTGGCAGTTGGTATGGGAATTTTTCATTACTAACTTAAAACGTAAATATAGCATTTTAATGATTTTATCCTAATTAATTTGCAAGATTGCTGGTGTACTTTGAGTGTGACGAAAAACGGCATTGGCGAAATTTACCTTAATGGCAATGATATTATATCAGAAAGAAATATTTCGATACAAATCGAAGTATACTTAGTTCTTAAATGACTTTTAGTGTAGGGCAGCCATATAAAATACCGGGTGCTTCCTTCCTTACAAAGCGTTATTGCATTCAGTGGATGGTAATTTTTTTCTAAATATCGATTATAGAAAGGAAGAGAGACGTAACCGCCAGTTTTTGCAAAACAGCTATATTCGATACTCATAACATATAGAACTTAATACACGTTCTATCAAAAGAATAAAAGCTGCAAATGCTAAATCAGCATCAATATTTAACTTTAAAGTTTTAAAAAAGCATGGTCTGTGAAATTTGCGACCAGGAAAAAAGTCCTCCACATCATCAATTTTATTGGTTTTTCTTAAATAACATAATAAATTTATATTCGATTAGGTAAATAAAATACCGGTTTTGGTCTTTTTGCACTTTGAAGAAGTCTATATTTAATATTTTCACATTTGGCCAAAATGATAAAATGGTGGTTTTCGGTGCCTCCTGTGAAATTTGTTGTATGTGGGCTACGTCCTTTTTCCTTTCTACGATTGCTATGATTTGCAATTGCCGGGTCGTATTCCCAAAGTGAACTTATTCCACTATGCCAAAATGTAAAGGAAAAGATTTTTAGCAAGTATTTTTTAAATATAAAACAACCGCTTTGCATGAAAGCCAGCAGTATAAATCAATCGTAATAGAAATAGTAAAAAAATATTTTTTCTAGTGTTGTATATCACTGACGATATTAATAGTCGAATTGTTTTTGGACGAACAGTATGTCTACGAGTAATAAACAGCTTTCCGAGAAATCCAATATGTAAAACACTTTTTTACAGTAGAATGAGTTGCTTTCGCAAAACTTCGAAGCTTATATATTTTTTCTCGATGAAAACTTCAGAAATAATAATAATAATATAATAAAGTTCACATCATAAAGATTCCCCGCCAATCAAAAACTTTTCCTTTTCACGAGCAGATTTTCCTTTTATATTTACTTAGCAAATTAAATGACTCGTTGGAAAGTCTTTGGAATTTTAAGAACAACAAATCCCGGTTTCCCGGCGTGGGAAGCATTGGGGTTGCTAGAACAATCACAATTTATAATCTTATTAATAATTTGGAATTTCGATTGTTTACTGGGGGTGCTTCCTACCCTCTCGTCTCTTGGAGGGATTTGAAAGGCGCTCTGAATAATATAAGGGACGGCTCTCGCAATGAAATAATTGGGCTTATTAAAATTATGTACCCTCGAGTCTGGGCCGTCAATTAAATTTAAATATACTGTGTTCTTGTCGAAAATTTCAGTCTTAAACCTTTTCCTAGTGTATGAAAATTTTTCTTGTCAATCTATTTTTTTCTCAAAAATATCAACTTAATCTTTTTTTTTAGTAAATTAATAGATTTATTTTTGGTTTATTCTAGTTATAGCCGTTCCACCCAATTTAGAAGGACAAAGTTAACTATGTATTTTTCTCTTCTTTATAATTTTATCATAACGGACAAAATATCCCTGAAGAAGTGAAAGTGAAAGCATTGAAAATCATTTGAAGAATTTTTTTCATGATCAAGATGCAGACAAAGATTTAGATTTGTTAGATCTTCCTGATTTCCATACGAACAATATAAAATAATACTGGATAAAGAGTAACTGAAGAAAATCTTTTACAGTGGTTAGAAGTAGATGAAGGTGACCTTGGGTCCTATCATGACTGCATGTGAAAAAGCAGACGTAGAAGAAAAAAGTAGCATACTTCGAAAGTGCGATTCTTTTTTTTAAACTTAATTGGTCACGTATTATGCCATTCATTTTCTTTACAATAAAACATGCATTCGAAGAACCTGTTCTTATATCACGGACTTTTGGCTTTAACGGATACCCTTTCACCCGCATTAGTCCATTATATCGAGATTTCACTGGAAGTAATAAAGCGTATTTTTTTCACGTAAATTGTTAAGTGTCTTTGTTAGTTTATCAAGAAAGCATTAATAATATCAGATCGAATGCTTGTCAAATTATTATAGGCGCACGTTCAGGAACTAACCGAATTCCTGATTCAAATCACTAAAACAAGAAGGAAACTTTTACAAGATTAGCTTTTCAATATTATAACCGTCGTAAAGTTTTCCGGAACAATCTTGGCGAGCTTAACTTTTTGATATTGATATCATTCGCTGAGAGGACCATTATGATTAAACTAATTTTAAGGGAATTCTTTCTGGCAAATTTGGGAACTTCGTAATTAATTTTTGATCGACGGAGTTCGTACGAAAATTACGTAAAATTTGTAATTGTATTACATGTACAATATTATTTGAAAATATTTGCAATACAGGGGGGCGTTATCGTATTATTATTAATTATTTTTTAATCAAATCTCTCAAATGCTGCTTTATTTAACTTTGTCATTTAAAAGAAAATAAGCCATCATTAAAACGACGATACTTACTTGTAATAATTTAAAATGTGTCTAAATAAGCGTATTTCAGTCATATCATCACGCTATTTTGCAAACGCCGCGGGATTGTTTTTTATTATACACACGTCATAAATCATACGACGACCAATTCTCACTGATATATTATATTATAATATGTATATAAGTGAATATTTTACATTGCTGTCTCTCTGAGATTACGTCTCTTATTATTTTTTAACCATGTTCATTTCAAAGTGAAGAATAATAATTATGTATCTTAAAAGTATAAAAAGTGCACTTCGTAAATGTGTGCATATTATATAAAATATTATGATGATTATATACATACCGTTAATGCATTTTTCAGTGTTTCATTATTATAAAACCCTTATTAAAACTCTCTAACTTATACTAGCTATTTAGCTAATTGATCAAACAGCACGCTAGCTTGCAAACACCGTTGAACCGTTTTTGTACACACATACTATTTTTTATATAGTTTTACTATGTTTGATATGGGGATTAATGTATTTTGGATCATTTTTTTCTCATTAGAAATTGTTGGCAGTTGCTCACACCATTTAATTAATCCTTAGTCTTTGAAATAAAACACTTTCTGACAAACTTTTACACGAATATTGTTTGCCTGTCAATTTCTCAACCTACTGAACGCCCAATTATGTATCTTTGAACATTTAAAAACTCTATGGCTGTGAGATTTGAATCCGCAACTTCCTGTTTCTTGAACACAAATGGCCTTTTAATGAAAGTGTTAAATTTTAAATAAAAAAACATGTGTTTCGTAGTATATTAATTTATTATGCCGCTTTGTCAGATAGAAACCTTGGTATTGTAAAATAAGCCGTAAGTATACAATGCTAATTAAAATTTATACAATAGAACGCTTTGGTGTTGGATATTTTACATTGTAATAGTATTGTACATATGTATCACGTAAGACTTCTCACGAAGAATAATTATGCTGTTACGTATTCTTGCAAAAGTAATAACATATAAATTCCTCACTGTTATTTGACGATGTTCAGATTTCAGTAATAAGCAATTGGATTCTTTCTTGTGCGTAAAAGTCGATCAAAAAAGTTTTCGCACAAATTCTGTTAGACCCACTCTTTGCTTGTATTGAATTTTCATTGGAATTTCACTGGATAATTAAGAAAAATATACTGATTTTTTGTGATGAAAATTCTTATTACTAGAGATTTTGATTCCAATCTGAATATTGATGTAATTACTTCAATTTTATGCTACTAAAATTTGAGGACGTAAGTAAAAAACTTGTAATGAATCGGTTATTTGATAATATTACCATTTAAGTTGATTGCGTTGGTATATAAATATACCAGATCCGCTCATATATAGTAAAGCATATGGATCTCTGCAATCTGAAAACTTTTCTTCGTGGCTTCTTTTTCACGAGAATTAGACAAATGTCAATTGCGTAACCCAATGGGTATCTAGTCCTGGATACTTGGAATTTTAAAAAATATAGCGGCTGTGAGATTCGAAGCCACAACATCTGGCACCGAAGTGAAAATGTTTTCCTCTTGGGCCAATAGCGAAAGTGAGACCATATTTCGCTGAGTCGGATAGCCCATGGTATTGGGCAGGATTATGAACTTAATATGATACTTACAAAAAAATATTATATCAACAATTTTACACAGTTTTCAAATCAACACAAAAATAGATAATGTTATACACTAGAGTATTGAATTACCATAATTTTACCATATTCGCTATATATATGCTTGATATGAATCTTTACAGTGTAAAGGATCTGTGATGAAAGATTTTTTTTTCATAACGAATTGTTGTTAGCCTATCACCCAATCTATTAGAAATCCATTTCTGGATCTTTGGATTTTAAATTTTTGAATTTTGATGTCAAAATAATATATGCATAATAAACTGGAATGAAATTTGAAAATTTTGAATACAAACCGAACCATTTGAAATAGAAAATCCATTCGCATTAGAATATCCAATACACTTAGCGATCGGTTAGTGAAATTGTCATGACAACAATTTGTCAAGATAAATATTTACTAGCTAGAATTTAATATTAAAAAGCAAAGAAATTTAAAACTAGTTGAAATTTGAATGGATCTCTGTTTCAGTCAGTTGATAATTGAAATGTGTAAGTTATAAATATTTTCGAGATGAAAAAGTTCCACATTCATAAAATGGTTATGTTATTGTATCAAAAACCGTATTTGATTTAATTATAAAACATAAAATTCGTAGAAAGTTCCATTATCCGAAAATAATTAATTTTGTTTTTTTTTTATTAAGAGATATACATTTTAATTTAAATGGAGCTATTTTTAACGACATACCCCATAGTCAATAAATTATTGTATGAAATACCGAAAAAGATATGATAGCAGCTTTATGGTATGCCCGGCATGTAACGAAGAAAATATGCGCGATATTATAATATTAAATTTTTGAAATAACAAAAATTTCCGAATTTTGCTTGTGAATCTGGTAATTTAATAATAAGCTCTAAAATTTCTGTCGCATTGTCTAAAAAAGTTTCAATTCAGAAAGGTTGTTGTCTATTGTGGAGTGTGAAGGGAGACAGCGACCTTTTGGCTTGTCGCGGCTTACCCGGTAATGATCGTAATTTTCGCAAAACTTTTCCCGACAAAGAATGAAGATTATGTCATGATGCAGGGCTACAAATTTATTAACAGGGGGCGATAATACTTATTGCTGTTTTGACCCGCATTTATATGACACGTCAGGTAATAAAGGGACAGTGACCTTTTAGCCTATTGTATTTTTCTTCGAATTTTCCGATAAACGACGACGATTTTATTAAAGTACTATCCAGTCTATTCGTTAAGAAGAAGCAATCATGCTTACAGCTATTATATCGCCTTTCACTTATGAGGAGATAAAAAGCAAAATCGACACTGTCTATAAAAAAAATCAATAAAATGCGTCGCTTATATTGTATTAATCTTAAAATAATACTTTTACGCGTAGAAATGTTTCTTCAAATGAAATTAAAATACTCCTGACTGTAAACTGTTCGTCTCAATTAAATGTGCTCGTAACCCTCACATTAAAAACATATTGAAACAATATATGAGGTTTTTTAAAGTTAAGTAGTAATTTTGAATACCTTTTGTCATCTAATATAAAAATTCTGTAACTAAAATCATTAATTATCTAGATCTGTCTGCCATTTTTATATCCGTCATTTGATATTGCGTGACGTTTATTGGAAGGCTCTCGAAGTCTCTTTTTCGACCTTATCGTCAGCATTATTTGAAAATGTTTCCTCACTGTGATAAGATCTGTCTCTCTGAATCTTTATCCGATGTTTTAAGCTTTTAGATCTGAGAAGTGTTTAGTACGTACTTCTCGAACCCGAAAGCTCCTATCTCCGGGCGACGATTTAATAATCCTGCGAAGGGATAATTTTTCTGTGAGATTGATTGAGTTTTCGTGTACGAAATTGATCGTCGTAAAATGCCCAATTTATATTCGATTTGTCAAAATATTTGCAGAATTCTAACGGATCATCCAATAAATAATAACGCTTTATAAATTGCATTTTTACTATCAATTAATTGTAAACAAATACATATACTGTTTCTGTATCTTTATTTAATTTAACATTATAAATGTGAATAAAGAATGTTTCAAAAGTCTATAGTTATAGATAGAGCTTTATTCGTCGTGAAATTTTGTTGTAAGCTTGAGAGAAATAAGTCCATTATAATTGATGTCGTCCGGCGTCCTTTTGTACCTACGGGAGGTGCAGAAGGGTATTAGTGAGTGGCTTAAATAGGCTATTACACCGCGTAGAAGCCTCACACGTAGAGGGAGGAGATTCGTGATTATCCACATTATCGGGTCGGCCATAACCCGAATCCCTTACTGGTGGTTGGTTTATTGTTGACTTTTTCGTCGAGTTTTTTCGGTCGATTTTAGCTGTGTCATCAACGTTTTGGGTGATTTCAATAAAAGCTTAGAAATCAAATCGTATTA
>JAGVSQ010001315.1:0-29094 GCA_022683975.1 Rhyacophila evoluta | reverse complement strand
GATCTATATCTGATATAACGACTTTTAATATATTTTAGTTTATGGAAAGTTTCAATGTAATACAAGTTCTTAAAAACAACTTTATTTTTGAATATCAATAATTAAAATAACTTATTTTCACTATAGATATTTATATTGTGCGATATATTTTTACACTACGGATATTAAGTAGAATTTATCCAGTAAATTTAAATACCAAGTGATAAAATTTAAGATAGAATTGCAAGCTACGAGTATTAATGGCATACCATAGAAATACTTTTTATTATGTTTAAATGTATGATGTCTCCCCGATAGCGTAGAGGTTAGCGTGTGCATCTTGCAATCTAGAGAACGTGAATTTGATTTCCAACATCTGCATCATCCGCAAATCCGGACCGGATGCCTATCAGGCTGAGTGATTATCTGACAAACTATACTCATAAAAAATACTTTGTCAATATATGTCTTCACGTGGCTGCATCAGACAGTAATCATACATCAGACATCATGCAAGGGGCGGCATAAGAAGCGAAATGCTCCAAACGTACTAATCACGCGGGCATCATACCACACGGCCCTGATTGTGGAGATTTATAGACGCTACTTTTGGAATAGATGTATGTACACTGTGTAGATCCATATGCTCCACTTTCGGAGCGAACATGGTATAACACTTATAAATCAATATATCAACACACGATAACTAAATGCCTATATTGATTTTTTTTTTTTACTTTTTTGAATGCTCACATCAATATGTATTCAGGTTAGAGAATAAGCTTTGATATATTTCTGCGTATCGTAAATCTTATACTTTATGCGAATCCAACATCTAAAAGAGACATCGCCATTGATCTGAATTTGTCGTAAATTGCTAGATTGCGTGACTGCGATGATTTTATGAATTAATAATATTATAAACAGAATATTTGGTACTTTGAAGTTATTTTTAGGTAGTGTATGCAAAATGAACTATCTTGCATTTACGCAAACAAATAACAACGTGTTTAAATTCAGTAACAAAGAACATTAATTTCTCTCTATTACTCAACTTTTAATTTGATCATTCATTCAAAAAATATATCTCTTATTATTTGAACATTTATTTACATGCTCAGTCGGGTGGAAATCGTTGGAAATTAATTTTGGATTAAAACCGTTCACTGTAAAATCCTTAAATCGCTTTTCAGAATGACATCATCCAATAAGTTAACAAAGGAATTTCGCTAATTCAGCAAGTAAATGTTAATATAAAACGTATTAAAGAGTTAAACTACACATCACGATTTCTTAAAAAAAAACTTTTATGCTAAAATATTTTCAAAAATTTTCACCAGTTCAATATACTAACATACAAATCGAAAAGCGGTTATTATAACATTAAATGATGCAACACCTCATTGAAATACCAGAATTGTAAATTGAAACACGATATAAAATGATATAACCATAACATATAAACATTTAATAATGATATTTACATTTTACTTGGTAAAATAAGAAAACTTTATTAAGAAAGCTTTATTTTATGGATAGAAATCCTCCTATTTCTAAAAAACGTAAGCTCACAAAACCTTAACTGAGGAAACTGAAGTTTATATAATGCAATATAAATAACCTAAATATTTTACTCTCTAATGAAATGTTTCTCCTGAAAGCATCGGAGGATAAAATTCATCACAGGGAAAAAACCCTAATTTGCAGAACTCATGATCATTAAACGAATGATTATACTAGTTGGTGACCTAACAAGTTATATAGTCTTATTGATAGCTATTTCAAATAGAACTTTAAGATTTATTAATGGAATTAGAACTGAAATACTTGCCGAAAACTGTATAATTACTATAATTATTCAATCATTGATAAATGTTTTGTTTTTAATAACGTTTCAGTAAAGTTAATTTATACTGTGACGTAAAAATAAATTATTTAATTTAACTTTGTGTTCATATCAAATATTTAGTCGGCATTAAATTAAAACCGAGCTTAATTCAATGTGAGTAAGATGGCGGATATGAAATTTGAGCACTTACCGCAGATAGTTGATTTTTTTTTATATTACTCGACTTTTCTTCGGTCATGATTCACGTAGCCCGAAATTCCTTTGAAATTAATCCATTTAACTACGTGTAAAAAATCTCCATGTTAGAGATGAATTTCATTTACAATTCATATGCCGTGAACATTTGGCAAGAGAAAAGAAGCCTTCGTAACGTAATACTTTCTTTTAACCTTTTTTTAAGCGCCCTTGGAAATTCTATTTCATTCTCTCCTTTCGTGAATTCGTGTTAAATAATCTTATATTTTTGCATAAAAGCTTCCCCATAACACCCATTTAATTAACCGAGACATTTCCTTCGTCACTTACTAAGCCATTGCATTAAAATTATGGCCAATGCTCGGTATCTTCGTTCCTATTTTTTCAAGTTTACAAGTTTCTTAATTAAGTTTTTAAAGCATTCCTCTCATTCTCTATTTATACTTAAATTTCTATTCATTATTGTGAAAAAGTCGATAGTTTTGTGGGCCAAAGTACAAACAGACATACATTTACTACAAAAAAAAAAAAAAAATGTTTTGTTAAAAAGGGATTAATTCATTATTATTCTTTAAATGTACACTTTATTTAGAATATATTTGAAACTAACCAAGAAGTCTTTAAATAATTGAGTATAGTTTTGCCTATTTTTTTGCATTGCAATTCAATTTTGGATAGTGGATCTTCATATAATTCTAAATAACACTTATCTTATTTTGAAAAATTATTATTTGTCAATAACTCTTAACACCGATTGAAGATTCGAGGATATTTATCATTTAAGCTTTTTAATATTTTTGAAAAATCGAAAATTATAAGAATACCTTGGATTTTCGTGAAAGCAAAGATTAAGATTCTTTTTCAAATAGTAAACTATAAAACATTTTTAATTATTTGTAAATTATCAGTTAATTATACTATCCTATAATAGTACTGATTACTATAGTTATAATTTATTATAATTTTGGTAGATTTTAAAATTTATTATATGATTTATTAGATGATGACTTATTCTTACTACTTAGACTGAGCATATCTGGCACTTTTGAAACAATAATACAAATTATGATGTGTTATTTTTCCCCACTGGAACTATTTTTTTCTCAAAACCATTGAATACCCTTTCCGAACCGATGAAAGCTACTAGCCACCACTGAAATCTAAGTCATCGATCAAGCGATCCTTCAAATAAATTATTTTCAACGCCACTAGACATAAGTGTTTAAACAGAACACGGTTAAGATAAAATGTTTTAAAATTAATAAAATTATTGTGACAACAAATTACTACTGTGAAATAATGTTGAATTTTCAATTTTCACGAATCAATGAATTTGGTAGGTCTTATTTGAAATGACTACAAGCATTAGAGAATATTAGTATTCCGATATTTTCCCAATTTTCCCGACCCTTATCGTATCTTTGACTATAGCAGGTCAAGCGTATTAATTAATAAAATTGTTGCGTTGTTCAAAACTGTATAATGATGATATTGTTGACATATAATCTGTTACAAATGGGTTAGGTTTATTGGAGAGCACAAAATATAAAGTACGCCATGGTTGCTTGAAGCTTGAAAAATATAGTTTTTATATACTATACCTTATATGATATCAGATATATTTACTATACAGTAAATGTTGTACTTAGTTGGAAATCTTGTATGAGGACTATATAGTAAGTCAAGAATAAACATATATTATTTAAGCCAGCTGCAACCTTATAAAACGTTTATTTCTGCTAATTTGAAACATTTTAACAAAAAACAATGTACAAAATTTACATTACCATTTAAATCTTAAATTCATATTTAAGAAATAAATAAAAAACGAGCAATGCAAGCATGAAGCAATATGTGGAGGCTGTTACAAAAATGTATT
Organism: Rhyacophila evoluta; assembly: GCA_022683975.1. NCBI lineage: Eukaryota > Metazoa > Arthropoda > Insecta > Trichoptera > Rhyacophilidae > Rhyacophila > Rhyacophila evoluta. The sequence continues at coordinate 25,192 of JAGVSQ010001315.1, read as the reverse complement.
TGAAACAGGCGGTCGAGACTTAAATCTGAATAACTTTTCATCGTAGAGATTATACTGTCAATCAGTAAGATATTGATATCTTCATTTTTCTTTCCATATTAACACACTGGACTGTCAATAATCCCAACGCGTACCAAAGATTCTGCCGCGTTGTGGTGATTTGCTCTACACCGGTCAATAATGACGATAAAATTACATGGGAATCTTTTCTGACCTGTATACTTTGTTCTTTATAAAATAATATACATATAAATGAATTATATGTAGAAAAAGCATTATTATTTATAGTAAATCAATGCGCATCTTATGATGCTGACAGGTTTCGCCATCGTACATTTAATTCCGCTCGCTCCTGCGTAATCTTACCATATTTATTTTATATCATAGACGCAATGAATTGTGTAGCAAAGTTAATTATTAATATGTCAGCTGATTTAAATTTAAGTTGACGTTATACTATTCTTCTGAAATGATATACAGTCGATACATTTTTAAATACTAAGAATAATTCTTGGACAAATATATTTGATTCTGCTGTCGAATCTCCCCCATATCATTTTAATGAATATTCACATACAGTAGAACTTCGACAAAACGGACGAATGCGGGTTATAGCCGAAAGTCCGTTGTATAATATATGATTGCATGAATGCATTTTTTTTAATGAATACCCAGGAACCCAAAACTTCAGCATTTATTTCATAGTCATACTAATAAATAGAATTTGATTAAGACTGATTTTTCGCGTTCTAACTAACGAGAAATTATTCACTTAAAATTAATTTTCAAATAACCCGTCGTCCTCAAGATTTTATTTTTATTGTTAGCTTAGAGTACATAACATGTAATACATAAACATATTTCTAAGTTATACAAATTGAGATTTTCAGGATCTAATAAACTAAGTTTGTTAATAGCCGCAATTTATTGATGCCTATCGTTAATGTTAACATTTTTATAAACGTCTGACTTACGCGGAGTTCTCATTTGGCGATTTTGACAAAGCTAATCGCTTGACCCGTTACGTGACTGAGGGAAACCGAATAAAATCTATAGTGGTTCGAAGGTTCTCACTATAGATTTCCTTCGGTCAGGGCAAGCGATTCACTTTGTCGAAATCGCCAAATGAGAACTCTGCATTATTGGTGTAAAATTTCTAATTCGTTTTTGTTACGTCATAAATGGAGTCTACACAACTGAATGATTCTCATTGTTTCATACATGTTAGCCCGCGTCCAGGCTGGGCCAAAAACAAGCGAACAAAGGCTTACAACAGTACAAAATAAGTCTTCGTTCGCTTATTCATTGCTCAACCTGGACGCACCCTTACATGATTCCGAACATATTTTGTTAATAAATAATAAGATACGACCTTTTAAAATAATTTACATGTCTTTAAATTTTTTAATTCGATAACATAACGTTTACCATGTGCAGAACATTCTTTACAAGAGTGATATTTGGCTTTGAGCATGTTAACCACTAATATGATGTTTTTAACATTTTTTTACATTTGACCCGATATTTGTCAGTTATATCCGATATCCATCATATCGAGAATACATAAATATTGAAAGAACAAAAATACAAATACGTTACCATGTACATTTTTTTACTTGACTGTTCTCATCTAAGTATCAAGTATGAAGGGGATTTGAAATAAATCATTGTATTATTAATATTGTCTCTGTGGTCATTCATACTGAGTGTTATTGTATTTTGTATTGACTATACAGACAAGTGAAGATGATTTTATCAGTCTATTTTGAGAACTTATTACTTTTGATTGGAATTGATTGTCAATAAACACTGTACCTAATCGTTATTAGAGTGATGCGCAAGTATTTAGTTTATGGTGACATCTGTTAGCCATTAAGGTTGGTAAATATTTTAAAAGCATAAAATACCCATCAGCTTTTATTTTAAATATTTACAGCGCCAATATGATTTTGTTTATATTTTTTGTATTATTTATGTCTTAAGTAGAGCGGTGTCTTGTATCGTCTCGTGTCCTGACACCTGTTGATTGATTTATTCATATTTTAGTATATTGGCCGTAGAAAAAGGATGTAACTCTCAGTTTTTTCAAAATAGTTTTTTTCGATACCCTCAACGTATACAAATTATCACATGTTCTATTAATGGTATGCATGCCGCAAATGCCGATTTAGCTTTTAAGTTTGAAAAAAAGGGAAGCGGTAGCGTAGCTACCGAGAAGTGGTTGGAGCAGACTGTTCTAGGCGCACAAATAAAGGGGGCAGCAAAATGTTATTGATTTACTAGGAATTAGGTGCGTGCAACCACGTCGATAGCCCCAGGGCGCTAAGTTTGTAGCTACGCCGCTGATAACAAGACGTGCAAAATTTGCGTTCGGGAAAAAGTCATTATCACATCAATTGTATTGGATTTCTTAAAAAACATTGAATAAATATGAAATTGATAAAATGAACTACCAGTTGTAGTCTTCATACACTTCAAGGTTGTGCCTATTGAATATTCTGAATGGCCCAAAATCATTACATATACGTTTTTTGTGTGTCATCTAAAATTTGTTTTATGTGGGTTGCGTCATTTTTCATATATACAGTCGATATGTATTAGAATCCAGTTAGTTTAAAAAAAATACAGGTTAGGTTAAGACTTTTATGATGTATCCATTTTTATCATTAAGCAACACGTGACTCACCAATCCAAGAGGTTGATCCTTATTAAAAAAATCTTGTATTTTTAAAATTCATTTTGCCTATCAGACCATCGATTTAATTTATTTGAAAGCGCTACCAATAGTAAAAAAAGTAATGTTAAATTCTGCTAAAATACTTTGAAAATAAATGTTAAAAAAATAATTGTTTTTTATATAAGTAGTTCGAATATACAGGAGATTGATTGATGGTGAAAACTAAGTAAATGTGAAACGTATAGCCTAGAAAAAGAAAATGAACTCGTCACGTGACTGCGTATTTCTGATTAATTTACCACTGGCAGTCAATTCTCAGATATGTATATATTGTAATCAATTATTCAAATAATGTACATTTAATATGTTCACAGATTTTCTCGTATCGTTATGATTGATCGTGTTATCTAACTGTTTATAAATCGTGCATAATTTGTTATAGATATCATTTCCATATACACTTTCAAAAAATACCATTTTCCCCATTACTATTTAATAATTTTGATTGATATACTTTTAAATGGAAAATTTGAGCTATCGGGAAAAAAATATTTCTTTTACCAAAATGTTTAAGACAGGTATGTCTTACTTAATGTTTTTCAAAAAAATATTTGGAAACTTCTTTTATAATATAATGTACAATAACTGCTCCAAAAATGGAGCATATAATTCTCAACAGTGTAAATATGGTCACTGTAGATATGAAATACTTACGCAAGCATTTTTTTTTCACAAGAATTGGTCGCCAACCTTTTGTAAATCTAGTCTTGCATCTTTATATTTTTTAATATTTTACAAGATTTTAACTAACAATTTCTGGTTCTGAAACGCGCACGTCAATCTCTCGTTCACCGAAGAGATATTATTTATATACTATAGATCCTAATTTAGCAAAAGTTAAATTACAAGGATTTTTTTTCGAAATTTTTCTATTTATTGCTGACAATTAAAATAAACGTGTTAAATTATTACTTAAGAGTATTTATCTTAAGTTAAGGAAGGTCACTAAATATTTTCCTTAGCCAACATCAGATACGATAAGCTGAGAATTTTCCCCCTCGCCATTTCGAAGTCAGTAATTTTTCCGCTTCAGAAAACATGCCGACTTTAAAATTTCAATATGAAAACTGCATTAGTATGCAAACTTCGTCCTTACCTGTTAAAGAATAAATTTTAAATATCGGTGCCAAAGAAATAAAATCCACCATAAAAACATAGTAGTGTGGTTTTTTGTGATTTTTCAAATTCTCTCTGTATTTTTGTTTAATCTCCTAATTAAAGTTAGATTTTTTATCATGTATATTCATAGAATGTAGTTCATCTCCTCAATGAACTAGTAATGAGAGTACATGCCTCACATCCGGGTAATGCAGGCTTGATGTCCACATCTGTTAGACTTAACAAAATTAGAAAATGTACGACTGAATGCCCATTGGGTTGAACAATTGTCTGACAACCAATTTTCGTGAATAATAATCTGTCAGGACATTTTATTTTTTTTATATTTTGGAGATTATATACTTTACTTAATTGTCTTTAAAAAAATTTAAGAAAATTTAATAAAAAAATAAGACTTTTAAAAAATGCATTAAAATATAGTATACGTTTTCTATTGAAATATATTTTAGTTTTCATTCTTACAAGACATAACACTAATTTAAAAAAATAGTACTGGCATATTTGAGTGACATCATCTAACAAAAAACTTTATTAAATATTACCATAAAATACATTCGATTTATAGAACGTAAATCTAAATGATAAATATCCTGGAATCAAATTGAATCAACTATCGTAAAGGTAGCCGGATGAAGTATTTGAACGTGTTTACTCTTAAATTCAATTCCGATAGCTTATTAAATACGCAATATATTTTTAACTTATCTAAAAATGTAAGATATAGATCTGCAAAAGTATATGTAATTGATTGACACCAAATTTCCATGAAACAACCTGTCAGGCTAAATCTTATCAACGCGAAGATCATAAGCTCAATAAAGAGTTTTTGAAGAAACTGATGGTATTATTTTTTAATAGTCCCAGCAAGAAGTGTAGTTGTGAAAGTATATCAATTGAATTATATCATGTTGATAGAATAAGTCTTTCTGCTGTTTATCGTACCGTTCAGATGCTGACTGAATGTGCTTATACGATATCACGGATAGCAATCTAATTAAAAGTGTAAAAGTTGTTTTCAGATAAATTTGAGTATATTTTTACTTTTCAGTGAATTTGAATTTCACTGAAAAGCAATTCGGTACGTTTTCAACGTTCATTGCGTTTTGCTTCGGAGCTTTTTTGATTCCTATACAAAATTTACAAAGCAGCGCAAAGCGTCTCTTGACAGGAAAATTTACAGCAACGTTTTTCGAAAGCACACGTGGAAATTTATGCCACCGCCTCTTTTGTTAACGAAATTATTCCCAGGAAACGGCACCACTTTATAAAGTGACATTTATATTTTGATTGGAGTGTTTATATATCTTAGCATATTAAGTCATAATGAATAAACATACTCCAGAAGTAACTTTTTAAACAATATTTTCATAAAATATCTGAAACTGTTTATACAGACATATTCGTTTCTGTATTATATATCAAGATCAATACAGTATTCTTCATGATTGTTATGTTATTTTGTGTAAGGATATTAAAATAGTACCTTCTACGAATGCAAAGTCTAAATACCTCCAAAATATAAACATTTATATTGATGTATTGTTTTTCAAAAATATTGTTTACGCCTATTGATTAAAATGATCACATTTCCTGCTATATTATTTAATACACAATACACGTTTCGTTTTCTTAAGTATATGTCATTTCTATTGTTATTTCGTCGGTTTACGTGGGCCTCTTTGAATTTAGTAAAAGTTTGTTGTTCCCGAAGTCTACGTAATTTAATATGACAGCCCTTAAATTGAACAAAAAAATCAAGTCTGGCATTGATCTCAGATAATACGATTTAGTTTTTTTCTGTATTCATAAATAATTAAGCATTAAATGATAATTCTTCTTCAACAATAATATTGTATACTTATTTAATTTAAAAAAAATATTAATAATCTTTTTGCAAGATGTTATTAAGATTTCAGAGACCACTGGACTACTACTGGAAATTAAAACAAATGATTATCTTTATATCTATATAACCAGACTAGTTACGTATATAAAAACTTAGACTCTTTGCCTATAATCTGTGATGTACAAGAATGTTTAGTTTGTCATTGAGTTAAAAAATTTGAATGTTAAGAACTTTTGTGTAAGGCAATTTATTACAAGCGCGTGGGTTTATCAAGTCGGCCATTGAAGCAACAATGCAAGTGATTTAAATATTAATATGTTAAGTATAATGCAACAAGTATTATATATTTAGATTCCATTTAAAATACACTTAATTTTTATTTCATAATTAAAACTTTAATTACTTGTTATGTATAAGAAATGTGATCTTAATCAACAATTAATACACTCGATTCATAGAAAAATGTCCGGAAATAATATTAACATTTTAATTAAAATATATTTTTCTTTATATATTTTTTGGAGGTGTCAATCAATAAATGTTCACAAAATTATTTTCTTATCATATATTTCCATCTGAATATTTAGTACCTAATAATGAAATTATTGTTTGGCACGATTCCTTTATAGATTCAGTACTTAGATAAATAATTTTCGAATAAAGTTGCACGTCAAATACTTTAAGCTGACAGATCGTAAATTTGATCATGATTTGAGGTTAAAAAAATAATTTTTATTCGTTTTATAATTTAAGTGATTTCAGTTATTTATAAAATATAATATTATATTTAATTTACATACCAATAATGCGGTTTAAATAAAAGTTTGATGTCACATATATCGACAACTACATTATTACATTATAACTTAAGCAATGGTTATATTTAAGATATTATATTTTAAATGAAAAAAAAAACACCTCGATGACTAATTGGCAAGTTAATAGAAATTGAGAGTTTTAATTTTGATTAGATTAAAAATGCAGAACTAGACACTTAATTTGTTAGGTGAGCCTGATAATCTGTTTTCGTGAAAACAATGTGTCAAGATACACTTTGTAAGGAATCTCAATAGAACGGATATATAAAAATCAATATATTATATTTGTATTTTTAAGCGTGTCGTACTATACTAAAATATTGTTTGTGTACATGCCCTTAATATTATATTCTTTGATCCTGTTCTTATTCAATATGTATTTGGTTGAAACTGTTGAAACATTATTAATGTAATAATAGTTGTTGTTTCTTTTACAAATAATTATTATTCAATAAAAAATGACTTAGGCAAATCGCTAAGCAATTGTGTAATAAAATTGTTATTACGAATTGTACGTAAATATTAAATAAGAAAGTCATGGCAGATGTTAGAGGCAGCTTTTCTCAAAGAAGAAGGAGAAATTGTTCAAATATAATCGACTAGGTAATTACTATAAAATTAATTTCTTGTAACTTCTCGGTCAAAGTGAAAATAAATTAAAACATTTCATTTCAACTCGTACTGATTTATAATTAAACAATATTTATATTGCCATACAAATTATTAACTAAAATACGCTAATAAAAATAAAGTAAAATAATGTTTTATTTTGCAATCTATATTTTTTTTTTTTTTACTCCAAAGTTAACAGAGACGTATAAATTATAAATCTTAATTTTATTGTTGGGCTGAATTTCTGTGTACAGCGTTTTTAAATGATAAATTTATGGAAAAATATTTAAATACCATAAGATATAAGCGATCGGGAGATTTATTATCCCCATATCATTGCGTGCAGAAAAACTTCGCTAAACACGATATAAATTGTTATTGCTTTGAAAACTATTTGGTTAAAATCGTTTACAAAAAACGCTGGAACAATTTATTCATTCATAATAAGAAAAGCCTGGCAACAGTTCTTTATATGTATACTTATATGCACGCAAAGTCACGCCCAATTATTCGACAAAAGGTTTATTTAAATTGCCTATCAGCTTAATCATCTTGTGAATTCATGGCAAACACTTATTTTTTATTAATGTTAAACTTTCAAGAATCATTTTTCAAAATTATGCGTTGTTGATTTAATTACATAGTTATTAGTGTGATATCTAAAATGATACTAACATATAATTTTATATTAAGTTATACTAGGTCCCTTACAATTAAATTAAATTTTATATCTTCACTCAGCGATATCCGATACGTTAGTTGAGTGTAAATATGCAAGGTGATTTTAAATATTCATAGTATTAATACATATATCAAAACTGTTGAATTTATGATTCCCAACTTTAATTATCTAATTTGGTTAAAGAGTTACATGTTCCATCTTGCACAGTAAATACTCGGTATTGGTGATGAAATTTAAATTAAAAATAAAATTATTAAATTTAAATTAACTCCTGATTTTACTACTTGGTAAATAATACCACACAATTGAACTGTATTTTTTACTTAATCTTTTGGTATCGAAAATTAAAATAATAGTGTGACACAAGTCTTTTTAATGTGCTGTCTGGTATTACATGCGTCATCTAACCAGTCGACTTACTTACGACGTATTTTTAAAAATATTAACGTCATATGGCGCGACAACTGAAGAACAAGCAATTAAGCTTCATCAATATTAAAATCATCTTTTCAAATATAAAGTTAGTATGATTCCACTGTGGACTTGTCTTGCTATCACTCAATTCATTTTGGCATTTAATCTAGCATTTTTTTAAAAATTCTTAAGTATTTGTGGGATTTACCAATGTAGCAGGTACATTTACCATTCAACTACCAGAGACACAATTTATAAGGATCAATCAAATATAATAATATATTGATGATATATTATATTATATTATATATTTATATCATACATGTAAAATACTACTCCGGGATGTTTTCATTTTAATAAATATCTTACAACATGATTGCCATATATAAAAGATAGAAGAGTTACTCAAGCATTAAATGCTGACGGGGCTTATTGCGAATCTTGACGGATTTGACCTAATATGTTTCATCCCTCGCGGCTGATTTCCTTGAAAAATTGTATTATTTTTTAACGTGTATATCTCTGGTACAAAATTGACGGTTGACTGATTACAATGTATTCGTGCAGTATCAGTAAAATTAAAAAAAAAAATGCTCGGTAAATTAATACATACATTTAAACACGTAATTCTTACAATTGATATTTACGTCATTAAATATAATTAAACCAATTCGACGTTACATATTTATTTAGAGATTTCTCGTGATTTTATTGTATTAAAAAAATGGCATATCTTATGATAATATGTGACTTCATTATTTAAATCATTCTGTAGTGTACATTTAAATGTATGATTCACTGCACAACCTATCTCTATGCATCGTTAGTTCCTAATTCCTCATACATGAGTATTATAAATGTTACATTAAAATTTTCTGTATTATTATTCTAACTAACAGTCCATCTCTTTTACCATCTCTCTATTGAATAAAATGTTGGACACCATTTGAAAAATGTCGATTTCTTTAATCCCATAATGTTATCGAATGATTTCAGTGGTTTCACTATCAAGTTATTTATTATTTTGCAGTTAAACCACTTTAAGTGCTCAGCGTTTATAAAGATTCGCTACCTACCGTGTAATTTATTCAATTGATTCAAATATTCGTTGGATAAAAAAGTTTCAAAATACTTTAAAGCTTATATATAGTTTATATATATAAGCTTTAAACCATATAGTTTGAGATCCATAGAGAATTATCAATTTTAAGATCGCATTGCAAGTATAATTATAATTAATTGTAATTAAAGATTTCGTCCGAAAATATGTTTTACTAGTTAAATGTTATAATTATATTACATATTGTTATATATGTAATGTACCAACATTTTTATGATTGATTAATACTATCTATTGATTTGCATAAAAGTCCACAGTGTTTGGGTATATTCATACGTTTAATATCATCACAGAAGATAAAAAATTGTTATTTCATTTGGCATAATCAATTTGGGGATAAGCAATGCCGTCTTATCGAAAATGTTTTTTTAATTTTTAAGTAACTTTACAAAGTTCGCTAGAAATATCCATTTTGATTTCGTTATAAACAATATTTTTTCATACAATATTTAAAATTGTACAATTAGTTTGTATTATTTACGATTTTGTCTTGATATAGTTACTTATATTCGTTTAGAATATATTTGAAGTGGAAGCTGTTATAATCAAAATATATTAAATGATATTACGCGTATTAGAAAATACTTTTTATTATTATACCCATATTTATATATATATTTATTTCACTGCGTATATTTAACAATATAATTATGTACATATTTCATGTTCATGTTAATATTTTTTATTTTGCATGTATTTTACGAGCATCGTTTTAATTATATAACAGTGTACGATTAATTTGGTGTTTAAATCGTTTGTATGTAACAATATTAAAGCGTTGAAAGCAAATCGACTCACTTCGTTACCTTTCTTCATGCCTTTGATTGAAAAACAATGTTTTTCTAGGTGCATTCGTGTCTTGAAAACTTTATCTAAGATCACGTTATACGTAAAACCATGTTAAACCTCTTTTATAACTTAACTTTAGCAAAAAAATGTTATTCGAAATTGAGATAATAAAGTATTATATAATGTTTAACCCATTCAAAAAGAATTACCTACTAATAGTAAGTAATTAATACAAGGGTGCTAGATGGAAAATTCATTTTAAACTAATATTTAAAATTTTCCCAAAACTATTTAAGTTTAAATCAAGGGCAGATTTAATGAAGAAAGTTATTTGGAATTTATTCAAATCAATACAAGAGAAATACCCTTTGGCAAGGAATTTAAGAAATAATCCGAGCACAATAATTTGGCAACTTGTTAATTAAGCCGAGAGGTATGAGTGCTTGCTTTAGTGGTGGACGTTGCAGGTTTGAATATTATAGTTGCTAATAATTTTTCGAAGACGGGTATCCAATGGAGTCATTGTGAGAATGTACAATATATTCTTACTCTCACGGAGACATGGACAATAAAACATATGCACTAAGCAGTCATTCATTGGATGCGTAATCAGATATAAACTTAATACATACACTTTAATGCATAACCATAATACAATCAAATTTTTTAAATTAATATATACCGGGACAAGTTTCAGTTATTTCAAATGCGTTTTTTTATAATTAGAGCTTGGCAATTCTCACAAATATTTATATATATATTGAGTTCTAATGTGCATTTTTTACGATTCTTAATTATGCAAAACAATTTACTACTTTTGATTGATCATTCTATTTCACCATAGTAATGCGATTCGTATTGTCAACACGCAAAAAGATAATAAATACAAATTTTATCTTTTAGTTCACTTTAATGGTTCATAATATTTTGAAGTTTGACTTATTGAGTACGGTTCTTAAATAAATATGGTATGAAATCGATGACAGATTTATTGAAAAAGATAAAATTAAATTTTCCTTAAAATATCTTTTTAAATTAGAGTTTATAATGTTTATACAAACTAGTAATGAAATTACAAAAAAATGTAATGTATTTTTTTCGTATATTGTATTAATGTATATTATTCAGTCATATTTAGTACTCAAACAAACGGCAGTTTTTCAACTGATATAATGTAAATAATGTGGAGTACCTTAGTCCAAAGTGACCGTAGATTTTTTCCTTTGAATTTTTTTTTGTATATATTTGATTTTCTGGTAAATTCTAGTAGAGGAGGTTCTAGACGTATTCTACTTGGCTATAGGTCGTTTCAACATGAATCGCTATGAATAAGACGTCATTAATTTGGATCAAAAGAATCCTGGATTTAAAAAAGCGTAAGTTTAATGGTCAATTTGAATGCAAAATTCCATCCCTAATTGAAAGAAATGACAAGTTTGACAGTTCTAAATATAGACAGATACATATTAATTATGCAGATGTTCATATTCTGGAGACTACTTACATAACTATAGTGATTTTTTTTTCTAAAACATGGACTATTTTCAAAACAATATTAAGTCATATAATTTATAATTTTATTCGTTTAATGGCAAAATGATATGGAAATTTTTAGGATATTTTTTTTTATAAACTTCACACATAATTGTGTTGGCTTAGAAAAAGCTGTCACAACATTTTGGGAAAAGGCCTTCATTAATTTATTATGACTTTCGAAAAAACCATTGGGATGTAAAGAAATCATATTTGAATATTCGCATAAATTTATAAAGGAATACATGGATTATATTTTAGCGTTTCGTTACAATGGCGTGATTTATGATTTAGCGAAAAAAAAACATGATACATATTATTAAGTTTGATTAAAAGCGGAAGAGACGAATTTCTGCGAGATTTAACGTTTTATTTTGGACGGTGATGGATCATTTGAATAAAGCGGCTACCACACGTTTAATGGCATTACGGTGTAATAACTTTTTTATTATATTGTAAAAGAAAATGTATGTTCAGTCAATTTGAAGACAAACACGAAGATATTATTGAAGATCTATCTCCTCTCAAATTGCTCAGCTCATTAAATATTTTAATACACATTAAAATGCGTTTATATTCTATGTAGTAAAGATTTAAACTGAAATACCGAAATACCGAAAACCGTAGTAAAGATCAACTCCCCTCACAGACTATGAATGAATTGAGCGTGACGGCCTTATTTTTTTGAAAAATATTAATTCCACTCGGAGTATATACATCTGCACAGTGTAGAGATATTCAGCTAATAAATTGAGTTTATGGATTTCCACAATCCGGAGATTTGTCTTTACATGTTCTTTTCAGCTAATTGCCCAACCCATTAGAAATTCATCGCTGTTACTTTTTAAAAATCAATTAAGTAAGTGAATTTCCAACTACGAAACGTTCAGGCCAATCTCTCGGCTACCAGGGACATTATTATGAATAGATTTCTCAATTTTACACAAAATATTCTTAAAAATCACGATTTTTTTTTTATTTATACACATTTCAGTTAACATGCCCTAACACAAATATCTCAAATGTGAAAAATCGATAATTTTTCTCGGTTTTGTATTTTTTGCTGAAATTTTTTTTTGAAAAAAATATATGTATCATTTAATGATTAAATTATTTATTTGAAATTAAAATCATTTCGACTTTATTTTTCTTTAATTATGGTGATTTTATAATTGTCGCGTTTGTTTGTAATCTGAATAGCTTAAATGTTAATTTATTTTATTATTCATAGCCTGTAGGTGTAAACCAACAGATCAATAATTTGAATAAAAAATCGACAATTCTATGTAATATCTTTTAATTTATTATGCAAATTGTTAGTCGTAGAATTTAGAATTATGGGCATTAAAATATCAAGTAAACATCGTGGCTTGTTAAGGCTTGTCAATTTTAGTAATGGGATTATTGTTGACATTTTATAAATGCCTACAAGTTGTGTGACAACAATTGTAGCTAATTTGCATTGCGATTAGTGAGAGTTTGTCACGTTTGATTCCAGCCGTGAAAATTCTTACCCGTTTACAAAATAATAATAATATTTAGTATCGTTTGTTGGTAAACCTTTGGTAATACACCACGACGCGTAACTTTAAATTATTCTCAAACGACAATAGAAAATGTCGCCAGGTTTCATTCTTCGACACGCAAACAAAAAGGAGGCTCAAAACCAACAGTCAAACTTATTTATTTAGCTTTTTTTATAAAAGCGAAATCTTCGTAAAGTATTGAACGAGGAAATTACTTTTCAGGATGATTGAAAATAGGAAATGAAAATTTGATTAGTTTGAGTTGACGATGATATTTAATTGTGAACAAAGAATTCGTATTGAATTTAGTAAGTTTAAATTAGAATTAAATATGTATTTTAATCTCAGTCGTATAATACAGATCTCGAAGGTGAATCAAAAGTTTACTCTGACTTAGCTTTGAAGTTTTAAAATTACCTCTTAATAAATACGCATATATGTAATGCACCGTGTAATGCTTATAGGGTCCAGTTATATATAACTAGAATTTCTAGTATTTTTTTTCTTTCTTGACAAATAAATACTTTAACTTTAAATAGTTTTTTTGCTATTTATCATCATAAATATCCCACGAAATATTTATGCAAATATATTGATAATTAATAAAAGTTTCTTTTGAAAATAAACAATCAGTGACGCAGTCACATATTTTTGGAATTTTTGGAAAGCATTTAATATATTAAGAAAATATAGTATAAAGAATCTATGATACCTTAGCATCGAATTTGTTTACGTAAGTAAATAAATAGATTTCGTAAAAAATTAAACAGTTTAAAATTACACGTATATGAAAAGTTGAAAAAATAAAATAAAAACAGATGTTGATATTAATGAAACTATTAAATGGTATTGAAACTTTAATAATCAAGTATAAGGAATATTGTTAAATTAAAATGACGCTGCGTAAAGAAAACTGCTCTAAAAAACAAAACTCTATACTTACATGTAAAAAAAAAAAACTTGAAGTAAATAAAAAAAAATCCTCCAATAGTTGAATATATTTTCTATAATCGTTAACATCCCACAACAGTTTATTTTAAAAAACAATTTTTTTTAACGGTAGTGAAATTCTGCCCCCTGAGAAAGTTTTCATGATCGTAGCTCGTTTTATAGGTAGGTCTGAGAAAGCCTTCTTAAATGTCAAAAAAATCTTATGTTTTGTTTGCTAAAAATACCGGAAGCGAGTTTTTACAATATGTAAATATAACTCAAGGTTTTTTATATAAACATCTACAGTAAATATCAGAAAAAAATAATTGGTTTACGTATAAGGTGCGTAAATTAAAAAGTTAAATACTTATGTTTCAATGTTAATTACTCATGAATATACTTATTTTCAAGATTGCAAGCATCTTCTATATTACTTTTATTATTTTATTTATTTTCCATCAGTCTCCTTTACATGTATTGCTAAAATTTATTTCTATTTATACATATTTTTGATGCTTCTTATCTTTTAAGAAACGGAAACATTTATTTTGCCAATTTTATCACTTATCCCTCTCAAAATCGTGAAAAGGTCAATCGTTTTTTTATAGCATATACTTTGCGTTACTTTTTTCCCTCAATATAAATGTAAAACAAACTATGTATTGTGCTATTTGTAAACGAATAATAAAAATTTATTATGTTTTATTATTTTTAATAAAACGTTTGATAACAACAGTTAAATTCTTCCTTTTCATTAAATATTTAATGCTTATGAAAAGATACATCATTGATGTAACATAATCAAGTATCCAAGGTTAAAATTATGATTTCAAAATCACTAGTATAAAATTAATTTTACATGCCCATTGATTTTACGATTCATAAATGATGAAATAATAATAATTATTACCATTTTATTTCTTTGAGTTGTAAATTAAACATTATTTTCACTTTGATTAAACTGTTATTTTATATCAGATGTCAAATATCAATATTGCTATGAAACGGGACTGAGAGAGACTAATTTGTAAATTTGACCCTTCCAAAAATGGAGTACTTATATGGATCTCAGCAATATTCAGACTTATCTTTTTCACGAGATTCAATTGATACCCAATTTTTCAACACCTAGAATATTCAGTTTTGTATATTTCATTTCTTTAAATCCCCGGTAGGCGTAAAGTTCATGCTTGGATCCATCGGTGACTATAGAAACGAGTTATACAGATAAGTTTTTAATGCTTTTGTGCATTTATGATTTATGTATAAAAAAATCATGTACGTTTATGTCTATTATTACTTGATTAAAATAAATAGAAGACATTTTTTCAAAAGAGAAAAACGTTTTTCATTAAAATAAAAACCAAAACAAACAGATCTTTAAGATAAACGAAGAACTCTCATAGAAAAGAAAATACTTCAGAAAGTGCAATCTGGTTACTGCAATGCACTTGTAAATAAATATACAACGTGTAGTTTGCGGTATAAAAAATGAACGATGACTTACCACAGAAATATCGTGGCTTACGACTGATTTCGTTTTGATTGACGTGGCTATTTTTTTAACGTGTAAATAAGTGTGTAAAATTTGATTGGCTTTTAAAGCAATTTATCCATGTTTATTAATAAATGAAAGAATGAAAATAAAATGTAAAATTTTTTTCTCTTATGCATCTTAAAATCTACAAAAAGGGTTCTTTATAAAAGTAGAATATTTTTTACCGATCTTAGGTAAATTTAAGTTTTGTTGTTTGTTTGTGTGAAATATAATGTATACCAATTTTAATGATCAATAAATACAATTATGATAATTTTATTTAAAGTTTACTTAGTTCGAGATCACTCCATAACGGTTAAATGTTTGTTCAAATTATAAAAACCTTAAGTTAGTTTTAAGACATTTATTCTTCTTCTGCCATATCCGCTTCCTATATGTGGGCACCGCGTGGCACCTCAAAGATTCTCTGGTACTCGCTAGTCCTTTTTTATTTTTTAAAGTAATACCAATATTTCCTAACTTTCCGAATAAATACTGTGGATAGTACTCGACGGTCTTCCAGGATGCTCAAACCCCAGCGGCCGAAAGTAGAAGCTAATTATTAATAATGTTATCGAAACCAGAATAGCTTTGGATAGAATTGTTTACTGATTGATATTTCAACATATTTTAGATACACTTATATCATTAAGATACATATTAAAAATATTTTTGTGAAGGCATAAGACTTGAGCCCGTGATATATCATCGACCGATTAAGCGATATGCGCGCATATATCAATACTAATGCATTCTAAACTAATTAATTTCGTAAATTTAGTATTTAAAATGGATTCGTTTACTTTTTAATCAAATATATCGATAGTTATTTTTTTGTGACATCTTATTCTATGAAATTGAAAATACTTATTTTACTAAATTAAGTTTTATGAAAAAAATTAATAGAAATATAGAATATTGCTCATCTTGTGTAATCTAATTCTTAACTAAGAAAATTTTCTTGGCTTTAAAGACAGCCAAGTCATTAAAATAGATGCTCTCAAAACCGTTAAAGATTGCTTCTGGATATCGAATGTGTAATGTTATTTTAAGGAATAGGTCTCCTAAGTACGCCAAGGTTGAAATATTTCAATAAACCAACTGACATTTATTCGGTTGGCATAGCAAAATGACTGCGTACGTAATAATATAATATCTAAATAATGACTGAAATAATTATATAAATAATATTAACACCTACGACTTTATCATTTTATTGTTAAATAAAATAGTAATGGTTGTTTGTTATTTCATTATTAAGATTACTTCAAAGTTTATTTATAACTACGATTAATCATTTTGATTAAAGAATTCCTAAACGTAGTGAAACATTATTTGGTTCACGGATTTGATTTGAAATCAAGTAGAGTAAATTCATGTAGTAATATTACTATTTTTATAACCTAAAAGAACATGTATTAATTAAAAACAAGCAGTTATTTAAAACATTACATAAGCAAAGAAAACTATATTTTTTAAAATGATGTCAAAAAGCCAATAATTGTTCCGAATTCACATTCCGAATTTTTTGTCTGCTTGAAAATTTAAATATTTTTGTTAAACTTTTTTTAAAACACAAAAATACAATTATTATTTTTTCATAAATAAGAAAAAATAGTCACTCCGTAAATAAACAATGCGAATAGTTTTCAATAAAATATTTCGCATTTTACTGATTCGTGGAACTTCATTGTGACTATAACAATATATATTTTCATGGAATGGAAAAAAAATCGACGATTTTTTGAGATTCTAAGCCTGTTTCAACAAAATTATGTATTTGTATTTACTTTGTAAGTATTTTTGTACAACAAAATATTAGCCTTAAGATTTTTATATTCTTAGAAATAGATATCCATTATGAATTAACTGAAGAGGACTACGAATTTACAAGTTGGGACAGTGAAGTATTTTAATAACATTTGTGATAAAGATGGATGTATAAAAAATACGTGAGATTGAAAGTAAAATAACCTCAACTCAGAAAGTCAAAGTTTTTGATATATAATAGAATATTTAACAACTTTAATAACACATTCTGATGTAAATTGGCATTTTAAAGTAAAATAAAACATACAAAAATGGCAAAAACAATTGTTCGACATCATCATTCATTTGTACTTCCTTTTGTGAGATTTATAGACACTGCTCTTGTAAAAAAACAACTTTTTTATACGTCTTTTGTATCTGAGTAAGGTCTGCGTATCTCAATGGAATCATTTAAAAATTCTTATGTTATCGCATACTTTCTTTTTGGGAAACGTGAAAATAAAACAATTTTCTTCGGTAAGAAAATGGTATAAACACGATTATATCACGTATAATTTTATTTTAAGTGCGCATAAGATTTCTGAATTTATGTATGCAGACATATTTTAAAATTCAGTATGCCACAAAAAATCACGGCGATTTTTTATGATTACATTATATATTTTTCTAGCGCAACTGCAATAATGAATTTGTCAGAAACAACTAAATGTCTTATTTTGAAAAAAATATTTCTCAAAGATTTTTTCCCAAAAACATAATTAATTAATAAAATATATGTATACATTAATTATAATATTCGTTATTATAAAGTGTGATAGAAATAATAAGATTCCTTTGTGTTAAGGCATACATATAAAGAAGTTATAATACACAAATAAATTATAAGCCATTCCATATAATGTAAATTACCGATAACGTTTTATACAGAACTATTCAAATTTCAAAATGTTTAATAAGCCCCCCCCTCTTCACTGTGGTTAACATATATTATTTTTACAATAATTTGAAACGTACGACCGCTCATTATGTGCGTGGAAAATAAATTAAGTTTTTCGTTATTTATAGAAGTCTATTTTGGTAGGGATCATATTTAAAAAATATAATCGACGTCACTAATGCGTACCATCAACCGTAGTCCTTTCTTTCTTTTTCGTTCAACTTCGCCAAAGATGAACGTATAAAAGATTGCGGACAGTGGTAGGGATAGAAGTGAGAAGGGTGGGGTAGAAAAGCTCCGAGAATAAAAGAAAGTTGGGGCTATTCATCAGAGCTGGGGGCAAACAAAACACACTTCTTGGTTTATTCACTTTAACCGGTGTTTCTAAAATTTATTCGGTCACACAGCTCCAGTCGGTGTTAGAAAGTGTGAAATATTACTTCTCATAAGAAAAATAATTATTTAGAAGTCCTATTTGATGACTAGCAGTTTTACAGCAGATTTTATGTAAAGCGAATTTTATACGAACATAGTTTTGGTTGTATTTAATAGTTTATATTATTGTTAAGTAATGAAAAAAGTCTTTAAAATTATTTGTCTATAGATGTTTGAAGTAAAAATGAATTGAATGATGATTATATCAATTTATTCTAATACTCAGCAAGTGCCATTGTATAATAGATATTATATGGTAGATGTAGTGTTTTGGTGAAGCGATGCTTTCATGACCTATAATACGTGTTCAGTTATAATTATTTTAAACTCTTATTAAAATATCTCGGTTTTTGAAACTTCGGAAACTATATAGTAGCAGTATTTTAGTACTTATATATTAGTTGGATATTAATAAATAAATAGATTAAAAAAAATGTTAAATATCTTGAAAATATCAGATGAACATTAAATTATTTCTATGTTACCTCGTCCATATGAGTAAGAAATACGAATTTATAAATCACTTGGTACTGTACTGCTCTGCTAAGGAAAAAATAAATATCTTGTGTGTAATTCCCTATGTAGATATTGTATTTTTACTTAGGGGGCAGTGTAGGTTACCATGTTTTGTAGCTTTATAAATACAAAATTTAGAACATTCGTAGGTAAAAGTTTTACTGAAATTGCACGATAAGTAAAAAACCAATTTTCGTGAAAAACAATCTCTGTAGATTTAAATATTCATTACGTCAATCCATATGCTTCAGATACTGACCTGGTGAAAAAGGATACTATATATTTAATATTACAGATGTAAGAAAAAAGGCATTTTCCAAGACACTGGAAGGCTGAAAAAATGCTCACGTTACACATAAACATAAAAGGTGACTTTCTCTGCTATAAAAATTACAGAGATCTCCCGCTGCTCAGCTTTCTGGGAAAGATCTTGTCACATAAACCAAGCACATATAAAAGCTAAAACAACCATGTACTGAGATGTGAGAATAGATGCTTGTGGTAGATACTAGTACCTTATTATGAGGAGGTAAGAAAATAGACCGTGCAATCACTCATCAACACATGAGGGAGTTAGTGATGTCGGACTTCTAACGATCAAGTGTGGTGGATACTTTGTGAGAGTCTCAACCTGACGCATTTTCAAGCCAATTGAATACCAGCGTTCTGGCAAGATGATAAATATCACATAAATTGTGTAATTTGTGAAATTACTAGACACGCAAAAAAAATAAATCCAATGACTAAATATTTGCTAATGGTAGAGGTTCCGCTATGATGTTTCACTTAAGAAGGCACCATGACGAAAAACGACTGGCGGTTCATGAATACTATTGTTTATGGGGTATTAATTTATTAATATATGCGTTTAAGTGCGGGAATATTATGTCTATTGGTTGTTTTGTTGTTGATTGGCTTAATATTTGACAACCGATTCTTGTGAAAAATAATTTGTCAAAACATGTTTTTACATTGCGAATATCCATAAGCTCCACTTTAATAGCGGATAACTTCATATTGTACAAATCTATATTCTCCACATCCAGAACAAGCATGGTAAAAAAACAATTCGAGGTTCTTCAAAAGAATGAAAAAGGTTGATTGATTCCAATTGAAGCCTGGAAATTAACATATGCCTAACATGAAAACATTATCGTTAATTGTTTTTATATATTTGATTATTTTTCTTTTTTGCTAGCCATGTGGTGTTGTTAGTTATGGCCTTTATTTCCTTTCAATTTCACCTATCAATAAACGATAACTAGTTTAATATTTAAATGAAAGTATTAATACTTCTCTCGGTTGATTCAGAAATACTGATCTACTATCATGTACGTAGAGAGTAAATATATATTTCTCGCACAACGTTAAATTTATGGTTTGTCTTAGCTCCTTTTTTAAATGAATGGGGTCGCTTCAATAAAAACCTAAATTGATATTGAAGTCGTCTCGGTCTCTAAATTTTTTTAAGATCGGTAATAAAAATATGAAATTACAAAAAAACTCATCACCCTGTCTACTCGCACGGATGGAATATTAAAAGCATTCTATTAATTTATACTTTATGTATGAAATAATTTGACAAATCAATAAAATTTATAATACTTGATGATAGCCTGATAGCGGATTGATTGTAATTTTGATTGCAAATAATGCTATTTTTTCAAATTCATTACTTTTGTTGAGAATTATCTTTTACGTTTAGGTATTTTTATCTTACTTGGTGTCTTGCCAGTTGTATCAACTAAATTGATCTTTATTTTCTAACGTGTATGACAAATATTTGTACCGAGTCCGCACGGAAAAATTGCCATACATTAAATCCCATATATATCCTGAGACTTTTTTCTCAAAGGTTTCAGTATTTTTATCTGTAAAAATCCAGCACATAGTTATTCGTCAGTGTATGACTGATGTAGTTTTTTTAAGAATAAAGTTTGCTATTTATGTTTGGAGTCATATATAATATGTCAGTTAATATTTTTTTATCGCGGCATTATTTTCATTATTAACTTTCAAAATGAAAACATCTAAAATAATTTTAAGTTATTCTTCAAAAAAATAAACTATATGGATATTATAGTAAAAAATACCGTATTTACTTTTATTAATTTGATATAATCAAATGCGAGTACGCAAAATTAATAAAGCTTTATTAATAATGCACATTACTTCAAATATCTGTGACATTCACGTTTCTTCATCGGATAGCGACTGGCTTTTGAATAGGATTCAAATTGTATTCATATATCTACATGCTTTTTAATGTATTGTAAATATGTTTGTGTAACGTACGGTAAAAAAAAAATAAGCATTATCAAGAATAAAAGAACATAAATGTTTTATTACAAGGATGTTTGAAGAATTATTTAACTACTAAAAAAAAATATAATGCATTTTAAAAAAGTATTTTTTATTGTTACCTAAGACGTAAAATACGTTGTATTTATACTTTTTTATTTTAACTTGAGTGAATCACACTGTATGAACGTGAAACCGAAAAAAAACCACAAATATTATTTTTGCACTCAAGCTTATGCTCAAGTTTGTTTTTCAATTTTTGTTCTATTAATGCAATGTTTTATGTGCTTTCTGAAAAGTTTTCAAGTGAAATTCCGTTAATTTGCTCGAACCAAGCAATTGTTTGCGGCTTACCCCAAGTTGTTGGGTTGCTAACTTGCCGAGTTTCCTCATTTTTATTTTAATGCGATTGTTCTTTGCACAAGCTTTCTCAATACAACTTTTTACTGCTATTATTACAGATTAGTCTTAAGATTATGTTCAAATTACAGTTATGTATATTGTATGTTTCCATTGCGGAATTTAGGAAATAAAAAAAAAATGCTTATTTTTCATTTTACGTAACTCACTGTGACTCAGTAATTGTTGTATTTTTTTTTTCTAATAACTGGAATGAATGTATTCAAAAGATTCTATCACGGATAATGTTTTCTAAATCTACCAGAAATGAAAAAAAAACATTTATAAAATAATGTAATTGGAATTATTTTGACTTATTATGAAAGTTGTATTTTTATTTTTTCAACAGCTGTCAAATTTTACATATTTTGACACGTATTAAAACAAAACGGATAAACTGACAAAAGTTCTAGTTATTTTATACGTAACAAAAAAGCTCCTTAAAGGCTTATCTAAACAGTATTAAATGAGCAAAGGTTGTATACTAAAAAAGGAGTATACAAACACAGGTAAGCCTTGTCCAGTATTTATTTCTTAAACATCAGAATGTACATACTTCAATTTGTACCCTTCGAATGGCTATGCAAGGCAGTTTATTTTTCTTTCAACTCTTTTTCAAGTAAAAAAGCTAAGAAAATTTTTTATGTGATTAACTGGTATATTTTTATAAAGGGAAATCAAATTCTCAATTTCTTTATTTCGAGTGAATGGCAAAAAGTTTATGTAATACACAATGAATATTGGAAAAAAACATCTATTCCAATAAAATATATGTTGTACATTAAATTAATTATTTAAAAAACTGTGAAATAGTAAATACATTATTTATTCAAAATATACGTATAAATTTCATAGTTAAAAACCTTTAATAAAATAATATATAGACATAATTTTTAATATATCTATAGTAGGTATGGTAGGTAGACTAAGTTACCGTAGATACTTGATCAAGCAGGGGCTTCAAGTTTTTATTTCTCATATTAATGTATACCATTCGAAAATCAAAAATTAGAAGTGTTAATAATAAAAATTAATTATACGATAATTTGAAATAATTATTATTTTTTATTTTATTATACCATGTTCGCTCCCAACGTGGAGCATATGGATCTACACATTGTGAAGATATCCACTCCGAAAGACGAGTATATGGATCTCCGCAATGTGAAGACGACTTGACAGACTATTTTTTACGAGAGTGGTTTGTCAGACAATTACTAACCAGTCCTGCATTTTCAGATTTTAAAAATCCGACAGATGAGGATTCGAACCCGCATTCCCCGGATCGCTAGGCACGCATGCCACCAACTACGCTACCTGGGAGACAAATAATTATAATACATTAAAATTTTGAACCTATTTTCCGTAAAATAATCATTTTGTAGATGTCATTTACGCATTATAATCGTATGCAATTAGGTGTCATAAAAAGCGGATAAATATATGTTTATATATACTACGTATTTTTATTAAAAAATAATACTATGGTAGATGTATAATAATTCACGCTTGATTGAACACAATAATGGCGTTTGTCAATACATCAAAATAAAAACGCTTCAAGATTTTTTTCTCCAATAATATTCCGAAGAAAAAACGGAATGTCGATATTCACGAGACCTGATTAACCGGCATCGCAGACTGACAAGCTTTCACCGTAAAAAAGCTCCCTAAAAGCCCAAGGTGAGTCTATTCAGGCCCGTAAAAACTTTTACGTGTTACGTTAAATCGAGGGACGTCTGAAGAGTGATTCAAAGTTTTAATGTCACTCTTTAAAGTTAAATAGTCTTGATTAATATTCGGCACCGATTTTTCGAAGAATTTATCCAATCTATCGAGTCTGAGCTTATTTTGTAAGTAATTGAATATATTATATTCAAGATAGTTTGAACTTTAAACAGTAAATTACAGAATACATTAACTTTAGGGCAAGCTTTTTATGTAAATGGTAATTAAACTTTAAATAAAATGTGCCAAGTTAATATTACACAATTAAATGTAGTACGTAGTATAAAACGATTTTTTAAATTATTACAGACATTTTTATGTGAAATAAGGTTACCTAGAATGATTTAGTATGTTTTTAGTAATATCAGTGTCGACTATTGATATTATAATTAGTAGATGCAAAGATATTTAACAGTACTTAATTTTTAATTCATCGAATAAATAGTCTCAACCAACTAAACACACAATTTTTATACATATTTATTAATATTGAATTCTTTAAAATAAACAAACACCTGATAATTTGCATAATAAAACAACATATTTTGGTATTATTTTATTACGAAAAGTATTTATATTTAAATATACAGACAAAAATTAAAACATTTTTGCTACATATATAGAAAAAATAACATTTCCTTCCGATATCAGTAGTATACTAATTGAAAAGATATAGATTATTATATCTATTGTACATTATGGAACAATACCTCAAAGTTTCAATAAAAATATTCTCAATTTTTTTTTACTAGAACAAAATTTAGTATAATTATAACACTCATTCACTTATAAGAGGCCATATAAATAACACATTTATTAAATCATAGACAGTCTAATAGTCTTAATAAATAGCTTATATAGCATTAAGGTAAACCAATCCGATTTAATTTTAACAAAGGTCCTATTTCATTTGTTAATCAAAATTTCATGCGTTCTCTTTGAACAACCGTTTATTATGAACTATGATCACTCTTTAGAATAGCTACGAATAGCTATGTTTTACGTTTAACCCTCACAAAACCGCTAGACCAATATTACGTACACAGCGGACCGTTCTAGGAGTGGGTGTCTCTATGCTAACGTTTCGTATCCTTTATATCCACAAGACTATCATATCAGACAGAAGTAGTCAACATGTAAAACTTGAATATTTTATGTTTAATGTTATAAAAAGACTTCGTCATATTACGAATTCAAATAAACTTGAGGTTTTTAAAATATACAACATTAAGTAACTCATTGTTTTTTTTTTCAAATTTACTTAATTAACTTGATGAGATACAATTGAGGTGTGAGAAACATTATAAGATGGTAATTTTTTTTTACAATTTTTATAAATGTACAATTATAACTGCTGTAACATGATTTTAAAAAGTATTTTCTTTATTATTCTGAATTATTTAAAACTGGTAAACTTCCATATGTGAAGTTTACCAGTTTTAA